>JAJAGP010005343.1:0-34807 GCA_025084515.1 Ancistrus triradiatus
CACACACACACACACACACACGCACACACACACATACCTGGTAAACATATGTTTTTTATGTATTTCCATAGACATAATTATTACTCCAGCTAATTAATGCTACACCTACACATATCCCTAACCCTAACTATAACCTCAGCAACCTAAAGCAAAAATCTTTGGACTTTTTGAGATTTTCAGAAGTTGCCACTTCTGTAAAAAGCAGTTTCCTGAAATGTCCCCACAAGGCAAATTTCTTTCTATCCTTGTGAGGACATAGATAATAACGTAGTATAAGTTTCGCCCGCTGTAAGTATTCCAGTCCTTTTATCCTTTTTTTTCAACAATGTGGTTTGTACTAAACAAATCTGTGAATGATGTATGAGCCTACATGTATCAGTCTTCTGGATCTTATGTACAACCTCAAATTAGAAAAAGTTGGGAGAGTTATAGTATGTTGTAATGTTATATATGGGGAAGTTATGATCATGATTTAATACTGACGAAAGGCTGAGTCTTTGCAGAGCAAAGATCGGCAGAGGATCACCAGTTTGCCAACAAGTGTGTGGAAAATTATTGAACAGTTATTGAAACTCTACAGTACATAATGATACTAGTATTGTAGTCAATGAATCTGGAGGAATTTCAGGGCGTAAAGGGCAAGGGCACAAGCATAAACTGAAAACCCATTATCTCCGATCCCTCACACAGCACTGCATCAAGAACCGTCATTCATCAATAGAACCACTGATAGAACCACATGGGCAAGTGATTACTTTCACAAAACTATAATATGGAGTTACATTCACAAATGCCACTGAAAACTTCAGTGTGTTAAAAAGGAGCCTTATGTCAACCATGTTCAAAAGCACCATCGACTTCTCTTGTTCGGAAGTATCTGGGATGGACAATTACACGGTACACCTTTCCTATGTGTAATTGCCCATCCCAGATAACTATAACTAGACTTGATGTGTGCGTGTGTTGCTGAAATGGCCACTGATGCTGATAGGTAAATTGAATGTGAATGTTAAATTAACCAAATAAACAAATAATCTCACCTGTTGACAATAGGAAGGATTGGCATTAAATTAAAACTCTGCCATGCTGATCATATTGGGCAAAGAAATCTAGAAGATGTATGTGTTTGTGCAAAAGAGGGAGCGAGTGAGAGAGAGCAAATGAGGGAGGGGATGTGTGTGTGTGAGAGAGAGAGAGAGAGAGAGAGAGAGAGAGAGAGAGAGAGAGAGAGAGAGAGAATGTGGGGAGTGCGGGTGGGAAAACTTTGAGCTGAATGAGATGGGAATTAGGGTACAGCTCAGAGAGGAAACAACACATGTAGACACACATGTTGAGGACGTGAGAACTCCCTGCTGTAGTGCTTTTGTTTGCCCTCTAGTGCTTCTCTGATACAGACCATATATATATGTGTGTGTGTGTGTAATTGGAATGGACAGTGTGAATGGGGTGCAGAAAGGGAGGAATTTATGGGAAATAAATGAGGACAGAGAGGAGGGATTTGACAAAAGAGAGTGGGAAGAGTGCGGGTGTGTGAGGAATTTCCTCCTGCAGAGGCGACATGGACAAATCAATGTGAGTGTGATGTCATACTCGGAACAGACTGAGAAGTGACAAAGAGAAAACGAGACAAACCTATCTAAAATCACATGGTCATCAAATGATCCATTTATGCATCTGTCCCAGTGTAACTACGACAAAAATGTAGACAAGAATTTGGCTAGATTTGTATTTACATTTAGATTTTGCGTGGCTAAACAAAAATAAGAAAAAACAATTAATGGAGTTTAAAATCAGTAACATCTAGACACAATGTCTACAAGCTTATTTTTCTTTGATGAGTACCTATATGAGTATATAATATGAGTAATTAAAGATATACTTTTGATCCGGTTTATCCTGGTCAGGGTCATGGAGCCATTCCTGGAATTCAATGGGCTCAGGCAAAAGTACTTCCTTGTGGGAGGTCTCCAGTTGGTATACATCCTCTGATGAGGTGATGATTGTCTCCATTTGCATGTCTTCCTCTTCAGTTTCTGTCCCATTCTAAGTCTCTGGAAGCACAAACAGATCACAAGCAGATAAAATTATGTAGAAAGTACAGAGATGCGCCATTTAATGACTGCATTTAATGACTGCATTACGTTCTGTAAAACAGGTCACTGACCGAAATGGATATTGACCAGACATTACCATAATCTCATTAGCTTTTTTATGCTACCGTAACATAAATATAAACTGCAAATATAAATATTAAACTGCAAACACTACGTAAATGTGTCTGAGATACCGCTAAAAACACGAGTGGAACTAATGTTGTAACCGCTAGAAAGCTGTCTGAGTCCGAGTCAAAATTAAAACCAGTATGCATCAAGTCTGAATCAAGACACAGAGTGTCTGGGAGTGGCGAAGACTGAGACCAGATTAAGCTTTTTAATCATGCAAGAATTAAAAGAAAATGGAAAAAATAAATTAGGTTGTAATTCATTTGACTTTAATTATCATTCATTATACATGATATATATTATTTTTGAATTTACATTCAGCTGAATTTTTCTTCTTTAGTGATGTCTTCACATAACCGAAGAATATAATTCCAGACATGGTAAAGTAACGTAAGCAGGCGAAAATGCATGCTTGCAATCTTAATCTCAGAGTATTCAAAATAGAACATGCTCATTGATTGCATACTGAAAGAGAGGAGCAGTAATTGGTTTTTCTGTTAGCCAATCTGAGTGCAGATTTTGTTTAGGCATGTAAACAAAGGACTGGTTTATTCTGTTTGAATGGATTGTTGAGAAACAGTATTGAAAGTGAAAAAAAAAAAGTTTATAAGTAACTAATGTTACCTCAGACAGACGCATTGGACTCGGCTGGTCTTGACAACAATTTCCGAGTCCACCTTACCCCCAAGACCAAGACAAAACCAAGACTGCTCATTTAAGAATTCGACACCAAGACCGGACTACAACACATCCACACAGCATCCAAAGCCAAAACTGTTATACATAACACTCCCTGCAGGAAATACATGACACCATGGTTCTTCAGTTCTGCGTGGTTCTTCTGGTTCTACAAGCGCACAAGAACAATCACACACTGTAAAACCAACATATGGATATGCACGATATACTATAAACATAAATAAACATCAGTTGCTGGCTGCACACAACCAAGAACAAAGACTAATTTCCAGAATAGGCAATGCAATATCATCTTTTAAACACTTTAAACCTTTAAGTAGGTAAATCCAGCATGGCGCTACTAGTAGGAATTCATAGCGGTCAAATGACCAGCTCTCAGCACTTCTAGGTATACAATGAGAGAAAAAACTATTTAGTCAACCACTGATTGTGTAAGTTGTTCTACTTAGAAAGATGAGAGAGGTCTGTAATTTTCATTATTGGTACTCAACTATGAGAGTTGGTACATAGTTGGTGTACCTTTGATGAAAATTACAGACCTCTCTCATCTTTCGAAGTGGGAGAACTTGCACAATCAGTCTCTGACTAAATACTTTTTTTTCACCGCTGTATGTAGGTCAAGCTGGCATGCAGCTTGTAGTGTTAATCAGAGTACAAACATTTCATGTTTCTTCGTGTGTCTGTGTCCTAAAAGAAAGAAAAATAAATAGCAAAACGTCCATGGTCCTTCATCAAGATCTCCGTCATCACCATCCTTCTGCTCAGTGTGGCACTTTTTCAGAAGAGCCCAGCCATACAGGCTTACTTTTTGTAAAGCTTGTGAGATTGTTATCACAGACTTCAAAGTGCTATGAAGTTGTCACTTGGTAGCTTACCTGACCAATATCCTCCTAGCTTGGTCAAACAGTTTTGAGGAATGGCTTAGGAAAGACATGTGTGGTGCTTTTTGTGGAAAAATCACAGTGTAATGTGACAGAAGATAAGAATTTTGACAGGGTATGATGACTTGCAATAGGCATTGTATATTGTTGCAAGAGATGAGCAAGCAACAAAGTGACCTCAATGCACTGTGATCTTAAAGGCATTACTGGCGAGTCGGCTTGCTAATATGGAGTTCTATGGGTTAATATTAAATCAGCATTTATGAAAGAAGGAACTAGTTTTGGCAAGATTTTTGAAGGTTGAATGAATGTTATCGGTTTTACAGGTTTTGACTGATTTCAGGCTGTTGTACTTTAGCTGAGTATTTAGCTGAATATACATTTTTCTTTTCAGAACCCCTTCAAATCGCATGTGTGTGTGGTATTGCTTGGGGGATTATTCTTCACAATGGCATTACTCTCGCCTGTAAGTGAGTTTTTCTTCTCTGTGAGTCGTGAAATTGACTTGAGCTTTTTCAAAATTCCTCACATAGTTTCTCAGGAGCAGATGTCTGGCTCAGTATCTCCCACTGTCTCTTTTCTGTTACACTTGCCCAAAATGAAGTGAAAACAACTTTTGTTCCCATATTATATACTCATAAAATGTGTAAAAGATTGTATTTTGATCATAAAAAATAATCGGATCTTCATCAAAATCATAAAAATAGACAAACCTATTAGAAACCCATTAGATATTTTTCCCTGTAGCTACAAATCAGACTTGCACGACACTAAGGGAGAGTCACAATCTAGGCTTTTTTGCATGAGCAGTGCTATTCAGGTTACATCACAACATTTCTGTTGGGTTTCTGACTTGACAATTTCAAAACACAAACATTCTCCTTTTTTAAACCTTTCCCCTGTTGATATTCAGGTGTGCTTTTTGAGTCATTGTCTTCTTGCATCATACTTTGATTAAAGTTCTGGTGACACATGGCGACCCTGGCATAAAACTACTTTATACAATTTTGAAGTCATTGTTCCACTAGTGCCAGCTCCTGTGGCTAAGTGATAAGAGCCAGCTGCTGAAAACAGCAGTTTCTGAGGACGTGAGCTGGACTTTGGTCTGCCAGTCCTAAAACATCTGCATATCACTCATGTTAAGAAAATAAAATAAGAAGGGCGGCAAAATGTGATCCCTCTGTGATGATTACTGACTGAAACAAATGCTGATTGTTCTGTCACCACTGGGCTGCAGTTCTTAAATGAGTAATGACAGTAGGCTCTGGATCCTATGACAAATTTGAGAAAACAACATGAGTCTCTGATCCATCCCGTTGTTACTGACACGCTTGACTGTTTAATTAAAAAAAAAAAAAAGCCAATATCTTCAGAATTAAGTGGATGTGTACCAACTTTATATCATTAGAATATTAGAATGTTTTAATAGTATGTCCACATTCAACAAAAAAAGGGGACCTGTCAACATACATGGAGTCATTTCATAAAGAAATAAAGGAGAAACAGTATATGGCATGGACAGGACTAAAGACCTCCTTCAAAATTAGTTGATTGCACAACCTTTGGCAACAATAACAGCCTTCAAATGTTTCTTGTAGCCACCTGTGAGCTTCTTGCACCTGTCTGCTGCCAGTTTCTTCAAACTGCAATACTCTCATGCTTTTGAATATTTGTAGGGTAATTTTTAACAATTGCAGATTTTAGCTCTCTCTAAAGGGTTTCAGTTGTATTGAGATCAGGACTCATTACTGGACAGTTTATAACAGTACACTTTTACCTTCTTAACCTTTCTGGGTTACTTTTAGATACTGTATGTGTTTTGTCATTATCCTGCTGTAGGACCCATTTTGTTTGACTCAAACCTAGTTTTCTTACATTTGGGAGCACATTTCATTCTAAAATGCTCTGATAGTCCTCTGTTTTCATTGTTCCTGTAAAGGCTCCATTCTCGGAGACAGCAAAGCAACTCCACAACATCATGGAACCTTATTTCACTCTAGGTAGGGTTCACTTTTCTTTATATGATTCATTTTATGTCTATAAACATAATGCTGGTATGCAATAACAGAGATTTAGTTTGGTTGACCTGTCCATAGAACATTTTTTCCAGAGGGACTGTGGTGTGTCTATGGAAGTTTTCGCAAAGTTCAGTCATTCTTTTTATGCCTTTCTTTGGGCAGTGGATGGCCTCCTTAGAGTTTGCCCATAGAGCCCTGTTTTGTTCAGTGTGTGGCGTATGGTACTTCACTCCAAATGTCCCAGGTCAGTCTGAAGTTTTTGGATGTTGTTGGGTTCTTTCCCACATTTAAAACCAACTTTTGTAGGGTTCCCTCATGAGTTTTTCTCTTTCCAACAAATCCTGGAATGCTCTTGAACGTTCCATGAGTTGCAAGGTTCTTGATAACATTGTAAACTGTTGAAGCCAGGATGCCAACGTCTTTGACCTTTAGAGGTGTACCCTTTAGACTGCTTGCACTTGGTGATAATAGCATTTATGTTCTGCTCCGAAAGCCCTCTTATCTTTCCCATTGTGAACAAGCCTTTTATGCATGAAAACCAGAATTTATAGTCTGATTAAAGTCATGTGAGCACTGACAATTTGGCGACAGGTGAGTCTAATTTGTAATTAATCATAGGTTAGTCTGATTTTGTCCTTTGTTTCAAACTGAATAAAGGTGCCATTAATGATATCCTGGAATTATTTTCAATTTTGTATTCTTTCTGCTGCCAAGTTTGTATTTTGTTATGTTTGTGTCTTGTGCTTTATTTTACATAGTGTACTTGATAATCAGGGGCGCACTAAATCCCCTGAATATCATCAAATATGACCACAACTGTAAGCTGGTTAGTTAATGGGTTCAGTCAGATGTGTCACAGAATGTGCACTATGTTGAGTTCCCAGGACTGACGTGGGGAATGCCTGCATTTACATACATGGCATGACTGGCAAAAATTATTTTGCTAAGCAGACAACTCTACCTGTCAAATTTTCTATAAGCAGCAAACACCATCATCTCCTAAGGTGTGGCATATTTGTCTAATTGAATAACAAGCAAACTGTTTTGTATTTCTTTTGAAATCAAGGGTATTAATGGGGAGTTTGCACTCACTTTGCTCTCTACTCTACAGGCACAAGAGCATCAATGAGGTCATTGTTAGGGACAAGTGCACCATAAAGAAGCTGACCCAAAACTGAATGCTCAATCACACAGACAAGTGCTAACTCATTTGAATACAGTCCCACTGAGTTAAAGGTGCAAGCTCCAGAGTGCAATGTAATTATTTTGGGTAAAATAATGGCACTTACCCTGAAAGGCTAAATAAATTACACCGAAATGCACTACAGGTTCTATTTATTTAGAAGGAAAAATACCAAGAACACAGCAGGCTGTAAAACAAAGTATTGCCAAGCAAGGGTAAGTTTAAGCCATGTTAGTTGTAGGGGCACAGCAAACATGCTCATATTTGCATGTTTCATCATTTTTTCGGGTTGATCTCAACTGAAAAATTGAACAGAAAATATTCTACTAGAAAGAAGTTACCAAACCACTAACCTATCTAGGTTGTTTATGTCATTCAAGCAATGTTGGTGCCCTTATTACAAATTACAAAGTACTTTTCCCTATATATCAAGCAATACATAATTACCCTTATACATATTTTTCATATCTTTTTTTAGCTAATCAATTTGACTACATTGTTGATACCTCAAAATTCACCAAACTTTCCTCCTCAATACAGAGTTCAGCCTTGAGCATTGGCTCTCACTGCCTCTTTAATCATTTACATTTAGAGCATTTAGCTGACACTTTTACCCAAAGCAACTTACAACTTATACCGTTCTACAGTCCAAGCAGTTGTGGGTTAAGGACCTTGTTTAAGAGCCAGCAGTGGCATGTTGGTGGATTTGAACCCTGGACTTTCTGGTTCATAGTCCATTATCATAACCACTAGGCTACCACAGTCATATCAGCTCCTCAAATTAATTCTGTTTGCATGAATATGCTTCCAAAACTTAGTTACACATTTCAGAGTATTCCAGTGGGGCAGCACGATGGCTCAGTGGGTAGCACTGTTGGAAGGACCTGGGTTTGATTCCAGGTGGAGTGATCTGAGTCCTCCCTGTGTCCATGTGGGGTGTACTCTGGGTACAGGGAGGACCCAGACCACTCCACCTGGAATCAAACCCAGGACCTTCCAACAGTGCTACCCACTGAGTATCTTTAAAGTGTTCCCCCTAGGTGTGAGTGCGCATGCTCATTATAGATTTGGTGACTTGCTATAGTTGTTTCCTGTCTTGCGCCCTGTGCGCCATCTAGGCCCCGCTTTCTCGCGAACCTGACAGGATTAAGCAGGATTAAGAAAATGAAATTGAAGGAATGAATTATACCTGAATCACTTTTGTTTATATACAGTATAAAACAGTATTATTTCTACATATCTGGAATGGAAACCACCTCTTCTGTCAAAAGGGACTTAAACCACTTCAAGTCTGTCAGTGGTATGGCAGTCCCAAATATTTTTTTTACTTCTGTCTTTCTAATATAAGTCCTATTTTACAATGGCTTTATGAGGATCCAGGCACATACACCCCATCCTAGTTTTCAATCAGATTATAATCCTGTAAACCCTTCTCTCTGTTAGCTTTAACCCAATCAGCAATCTCAACAATACAAACAGTAACAAGTGTGTGTGTGTGTGTGTGTGTGTGTGCACTAATAATGTAAATAATGTAATAATGTACATTTGTCTACTAAAAATTGCTCTTGATACCACCAAATCAGAGATTTTACATCCAAAAAGCTGCCTGAATTTCCAACTTTACTCCCATGTAATGCATGTGATGTAATCCTGGGGCTGCCAACATCTTTTAAGGGCATAATATCTTACTTTTGCTATTAATAAGGCAATGTGGCAGCCAGATCACAGAGAAACCATTTCAGAACAGCTTTGGCATTCTGAATTCACACTTCTTCTATTTATGAAAGTCATACCCCCAGCCTTTCTTTAGCATGCTTTGAATATTTATATAATATATAATAAAACCAGACCCAAAAAAGAAATCGCTAGTTTGTAAACATTTATGACTTATTGTCACAGTACTGAACCACAGAGGGTGACACCATATGAATATTAAGAAAACAAACAACAAAAACATGAATACAAAGATTCTGTAATGGACATTATGTTACACTGATTTTTAATGCATGCTGCTTTATGGACTTGAATACATAATAATGTATTCAAGTTACCGTGAGTTTATTTTTCTTGTTATTGGCTGGTCTTATTGAATTATTGGTGGTGGGGAGGAGGCTTATGGAGTTCAGTGCTCTGTCGCCCTGCCTCAAATCCTACCATTCTCCGTAACCGGCTGATTTCCAACTTATACCTGAAAACAAGAAAATGCACACATATGTATGAGTTATGTAATTTCAAGGTTGGCATTAACATTTAGATACCCCTTATCCAGAGTGACTTACAATCCAAGCAATTGTGGGTTAAGGGTCTTGCTCAAGGAGCTGAGAGTGGCAGCTGTGGGATTTGACTTCTTGACCTTCTGGACCACAAGCCATTACCTTAACCACTAAGCTACCACAATTTCCAGACAATCCTAACTAATCACAGACCCTTAGTTCTGAGTCCCTAATTTCCAGTGTTTCTTCATTTCTAGTATTTTCTACTTGTCCTTTATTTTCAGTCACCCATGTTTTCAGCTGTCCCCTAGTTTGGGTCCCAGCGTCCTCTACTTCCTCATTGTCCCCGTTCTTTAGACATACATTTTATTTGATTAAAAAAAACTGTAAACTGTGTGTATATATTAGATGGGGTTTACCTTCCCAAGTGATTGTCTACATACTCCTGCAGCTCACACACTTGCTCCTCTGCAACTGCTGCCCTGGTGATAAGCTGAGTGCGCTCCCTCTCATGCACCTCCTTTGAATTAATGCATTACATGTTTTCTTTGTGTACAGTGTATTCACTGAGTCGACTGACGCTATGACTATGATTGTTTATTTTGCTATAATTACCAATATGATGTTGATAAGGCAGTGAGCACAGGTACCTGTGTAGTGACGGCAATCTCTCGGATTTGCTTCCTGATGTCAGCCCAGGCTTCCTCAGACAGTGCTGCACTGCACGGCAGTTAATGACTACATGAATATGTACAGTAAACCAAACTACAAGTTATTTCTTCTGAAAGGTTCAACACTCACTTCTGAGTTGGCTGTGACAGCAGGGTTACCTATCATAATAAAATAATAACAATAACATTAGACAACTTATACATTCACACACACACACACACCCACACACACACACACACACACACACACACACACACACACGTCTTGCTATCCTTGTGAGAATTTTCGACTGACGTGAATGACAATGAAGGATTACTGCTACACCTACACCTAACCCTAACCCTAAGCTTAACCTCAGTAACCTAAAGCAAGTCTTTAGACTCTTTTAGTTTTTCAAATAATAATTGCCATTTTTGTGAGAAAGCAGTTGAAGGACCGAAAAAATGGTCCTCAGGTTTTCCTATCAACGTAGGGACATTTGGTCGTCACAAGTATAACAAGACAAGGCAGACACACACACACACACACACACTTGTTCCTGTGCAACTTGGAGTTGTGCCTCCAGTCGAGATTTGTCGTCTCTCAGCCTCTGGAGTTCTCTGTCAGCTTCTCCTTTAAGCTCCGTCTCTGCAGGGCAGAAGTGAGCCTCAGGGGGCCCTGCCTCCAGAGCATACCCAGTGTGTGCCAGGATCTGCTCCCTCTGCATTCTGTAAAAACCAATTCTGTGGTTATCTAAAGTTCATCATTAACATTTAGAGACCCCTTATCCAGAGTGACTTACAATCCAAGCAATTGTGGATTAAGGGTTTTGCTCAAGGAGCTGACAGTGGCAGTTTAGCAGAGGTGGGATTTGAATCCTGGACCTTCTGGTCTACAAACCAGTACCTTAACCACTAGGCTACCACAGTTTCCAGACAAGCTTAACTAATTAATCACAAACTCTTAGTTCTGTGTCCCTAGTTCCAGTGTAGTGACCTGTACCTGTACATGTTAATTGTCATAATTCAGAAATGGATGTTATCCAAGCCGTTTTGGAAAACTTTGCTCATCCATGATCTAATAAATGATCTATGTCTGGAACACAAAAAGTGTGTTCTGGAACATAAACACACCCACAGGCTCAACATTACCTCCCAGTAGTATTTTGTTGTGTGCTTTAGAAGCCAACTTGTTCCTTACATGGACAGTATTTCCTGGTTTTAGTTTCTATTACCATGGTAGTCAGTCACACCTGTTGCTTGTTAGTTCTGTGTAGATAATTAAGACACTGTGAGCTTTGCTTCTTAGGTATGTATAAAAACTACACTTCCAACCTTGGATTCCTTGTCTTCTTGAGAATTATGTATACTTTATGACTATTGTGAAGTGTGACCTGTTTATGTGATTTGTTTATACTTTACTGTTTATACGTCTGTTTTCTGAGCACAGTCTGGGCTGTAGACTTTGACTACAGGTATTAAAGATCCTCTAAATAACATATTTGAGAAATTCTTAAACCCAAATGCTGCAAATCCAAATTAGCTGTTAGTTTACAGGGTTAGCAACATGGTTTAATCACCATATACCATCCAAAATGCAATAAGAAAGTAAATTGATTCCATAACAAAGCATAGCATTTGGTTTAGGAAGGCTTATGAGTTGAATAAAAAAAAAGGTATTTTTTATGAAAGCACCTCATGCTCTCTCAGAAAGGAGCACTCAGTTGTATATTGTTTTCTTGCTGGACGTGTTTCTCTCAGGATTTTGACAATACTGACAAACTGTTGTTGGATTTTGAACTTACCGGAGCCACAGACTCTCTGTAACATTTATGTGAAGTAGGTCATTAGCCTGCCTGAACATTGTTCCGAGCTATAAAGAAATATGCTGCTATAGTTAGCATGCTATAGTTAACATATGGAATTCTAAGGAAAAAATTATAATTCAACAGGTTTCTCTGTATGTTATTTAAAAACATATAAAACGAACTAATAAAACTGATACTCCACAGTGAATTACAGCCCATCACCGAAGTGCAATTCTAATTTTAAAACGTACATGCTATATAAATTATGCCGAAAGATGCCGCTAGTCCAAGGCCAATACAACGTGAATGCCATGTATTGGTGGCTTGTCATGCAATTAAAGGCAGCCTATGTATGGTTTTGGTCACTCGGTGGCGCTACAGACCACATAAAAAAGTTTGCAGGTAAACGAGAGCTTTCAGAAGCATTCAAAGAACACAGAAGAACTTAAAGTCTTAGTAGACAGAGTTTTATTTTGGATAATTTATTTTGAAATGACATTGGATTCATTAAGTCTTCCACAGTAGAAAACCTGATTTTGTGGCATATTAAGTGTCTAAAATGTAAGCATCTGGTTCTGCTTTTGAGCACACAGTCATGATTTCTGTTGTTGTTATTGTTTTGTGTGTGTGTTTGTACCTGTAAGCACTGAGCAGTTGTTGGTGTATGTTGTACAAGGTGTGTAACCGTTTGCGGTAGGTTCTCAGAGTGCTGGTGAGTTGCTCCTCTCTGGATCGATATGACACTCTCACCTCCTTCAACATGGAGTCAACAAACTTCTTCATCTGCATGCTGGTATCCACCTCACTCTGTAGACACTCCTACACACACATGCATGTTTGTTTGCATGGTTTATTTAACATTTCTATCAGCATCAGTAGCAATTTCAGCGACACACAAGGTCACATCTATATATATATATATATATATATATATAAACACACACACACAATACAATACACTCAAGTCATTGACAATTTTAGTGTAATCAATTAATCTAACACGTCTTTGGAAGGACATGCAGACTCCACACAGAAAGGACCCAGACTGCTCCACACTGGGATTGAACCCAGAACCTTCTTGCTGTGAGGCAGCGGTTCTACCCACCGAGCCACCAACACATGTAATCACTACCACCCTGTACCCAAGTTATCTGTGACCTCTAACCCAGTAATTCACATTTTGTATTGCATTATATTTTGTCAGACTACTAAATAATTAACTATGAATATTATAATCAAAACAAGTGACAAATGTGGGCCAACATATCCAACAATATACCACCCCTTTTTACCATACAGAAGTGCTTTGTAGTTCTATAACTACAGTATGTAGTCTATCTGCTTCTCTGCATACTTTGTTAGCCCCTGTTTTTCAGTTGTCAGTACCACCACAGGACCACCACAGATCAGGTATTATTTGCATGGTGGATCATTCTCAGCACTGCAGTGACACTGATGTGGTGGTGGTGTGTTAGTGCGTGTTGTGCTGGTTCGAGTGGATCTGACAGCAGTGCTCCTGGATTTTTTTTCAATACTGTGACCACACACTGTGCACTCTATTAGACACTCCTACCTACTGTAGATGATCCACCTTGTAAATATAAAGTCAGAGATAGCAGCTCCTCCTTTGTTGCACAGTTTGTGTTAGCCATCCTCTAGTCCTCGGTCAGTGCTCAAAGGATACTGTTGGCTGGATATTTCCGATTGGTGGACTATTTTCAGTTCAGCAGTGACGCTGAGGTGTTTAAAAACTCCAGTAGCACAAACTAACACACCACCACGTCACTGTCACTGCCAGTATCAGTGAAACTTTAGTAGGTTTAGTAGTTCTTAGTAGTTTAGTAGTAACATGCATAAATATATTATCAAACATAACCTATGTAAAATTGTAGGGTATTTCTCTATTAAAGAAAATGAATATAATCTACATTAAAAGCTACAATAATTTCGGTTCTTAAAGATATTTCTTGATAGCAAGACAAACTTGTGTGATGTGTATGTACTGTTGGATTCATGCTCAGTGTAAAAGTATGTATACCGTGATATCATGTATGTAATGTGTAAGGCGTGCTCTGTACTCCTGGTTGAGCTCCTTGAGCTGATTCTGCAGTTTTGAGTTTTCAGTCTCCACCTCCTTTAGTTGCTGTTGTGAGACAAACAGAGTCTATACACATACATACACACCATACACACCCACACAGCAGGAGAAAAACACAATCATTTTCATTATGTATGACTATTTTCTTGGTCATTAACTGTAAATTGATTTCATACAATCTGTAATATTTGGACACTAAACTACAACAGGACATTCTACAATACAGAGGAGTGTAAAAGTTCATACTGCTAATGTTTTCTGTGTGGGGAAACAGGATCCCTAATGGCATAGAAGTGCAAGCATAATTTACTTGTGTAATACCAGTGTAGAGCTAATTAGGTTGGGTGCAAGCCAATTTTCCATGTTTGTTTTTAGTTACTATTGTCATGGCCGGGCATGTAGTGATGTGTGGAGTGGTGCAACGAGGTGTGCCATACCGGAATAGGCACACTGGAATTTTCAACCTACTTTAGGCCTTAGGATTTCCAGCACAGCGCAGGGTACTGTTCAGCTTCCCATTTCTATATATGAACTCCATTTACATCACCCAACTCATGCTAATCAACATACTAACCAACATACTAAATAAATGTGACTGAATTTGTATTTATAATATTTTATCTGTGATGAAAAGAACAACTCAAGTGACATCTAGCCTTTCTTTTTTATTTTATTTGTTTTTATTTCACTTATTTAGCTACAGCAACAAGCAAGTCCATGGCAGTGTCTCTTCTAACTGTGTGTATACTCACAGCTGACTGCTGTGCAATCTCTTGCTGTGTATTGCGAATCGCTCTTCTGTTCTCCTGCTGCTCCTTTCCCATAGCCACACTGAGAGACATAATGCATGTACATATGTTGGTTTTCCCTCCTGCATATTTAACTCTGTCTCAGAATGAAACAGCAGTAGTAGGGCTCTATGAACTCGTATTGACAGAAACTATGTAGTATACCATCTTATGTTTACCGTCAGCAAATTACTTGGGGCCCCTAGGAGACAATGCTCCTGATATAACGTCAAACACATACAATAAAAGTGACAATGTTTTTATGCAAAAGTTCATTTTTAGTGTTAATATCAGAAGTCAGTAACTTCTGATTTGATTAGCTGATCCCCCTTTATGGTGTGTTTCTGTCACAGAGTCTCACACACAGAAAAACATCACTGTATCACTTCACAAAACCATCTCACATTTTTGCCTCAAGTTGCTGTTGCTGTTCTTCATAACTCTTCTTCATCTTCTCCAGCTGCTCCCACAGCTCATTCGGAGCCTTCTGCAACACACATACACACACATTAAAGTTTAAGCCCAAAACAGACAGTCCATGTAGTATAAAAAAGATAACAGTAGAATAAAGAGTACCAATGAAATACAGTGGGGCAAAAAAGTATTTAGTCAGCCACTGATTGTGCAAGTTGTCCTACTTAGAAAGATAAGAGAGGTCTGTAATTTTCATCATAGGTACACTTCAACCATGAGAGATAAAATGAGAAAAAAATCCAGGAAATCACATTGTAGGATTTTTAAAGAATTTAATTGTAAATTATGGTGGAAAATAAGTATTTGGTCAATAACAAACGTTCAGATCAGTACTTTGTAAAATAACCTTTGTTGGCAATGACAGAGGTCAAACGTTTCCTGTAAATCTTCACCAGGTTTGCACACACTGTAGCTGGTATTTTGGCCCATTCCTCCATGCAGATCTCCTCTAGAGCAGTGATGTTTTGGGGCTGTCGCTGGGCAACACAGACTTTCAACTCCCTCCACAAATTTTCTATGGGGTTGAGGTCTGGAGACTGGCTAGGCCACTCCAGGACCTTGAAATGCTTTTTCCGGAGTCACTCCTTTGTTTCCCGAGCGGTGTGTTTGGGATCATTGTCGTGCTGGAAGACCCAGCCACGTTCCATCTTCTCACTGATGGAAAGAGATTTTGGCTTAAAATCTCATGATACATGGCCCCGTTCATTCTTCCCTTAACATATTCTTCCCTTTCGCTCACTGTACTCATGATCATTTTGACCCCACAGGATGAGATCTTGCGTGGGACCCCAGATGTCTTCCATTTTCTTACAATTGCTCCCACAGTTGATTTAGTCACACCAACCTGCTTGCCTATTGTAGATTCACTCTTCCCAGCCTGCTGCAGGTCTACAATTTTTATTTTAATTTTTTCCTGGTGTCCTTCGACAGCTCTTTGGTCTTGGTCATGGTTGAGTTTGATGTCTGACTGTTTGAGGCTGTGGACACTGTCTTTTATACAGATAATGAGGTCAAACAGGTGCCATTAATACAGGTAACGAGTGGAGGACAGAAGAGCTTCTTAAAGAAGACGTTACAGGTCTGTGAGAGCCAGAAATCTTGCTTGTTTGTGGGTGACCAAATACTTATTTTCCACCATGATTTACAATTAAATTCTTAAAAAATCCTACAATGTGATTTCCTGGATTTTTTTTTCTCATTTTGTCTCTCATAGTTGAAGTGTACCTATGATGAAAATTACAAACCTCTCTCATCTTTCTAAGAAAACTTGCACAATCAGTGACTGACTAAATACTTTTTTGCCCCACTGTATCTCCCACACCATTACACCAGCAGCAGTCTGAACTGTTAATACAAGGCAGGACGGATCCATGATTTCATGTTGTTTACACCAAATTCGGACCCTAACATCTGAATGTCACAGCAGAAATCGAGACTCATCAGACCATCCGACCACAGACACACACACACAAACACACACACACACCCATTTGCCTTGTATCAAACCTATATATGAAGTGTTCTCACATGTGTACGTGTGTCCCCAGCAGCTGCACGTCCTTGGCTCAGCTCCTCAGGCTGAAAACACAAAAACACTACTTCTGATTAGTGCACACACAGTGGGCACAGAGGATCCCACCTCTGCCAAGCTGCCACTGTTGGGTCCTTGAGCAAGTCCCTTAACCCACAATTGCTTGCATTATAAGACTGTATCAATTGTAAGTCGCTCTGGATAAGGGCGTCTGCTAAATGCTGTAAATGTAAATGTGTTGTGTGACTCACCCTCACTCTGCTGTGTGACACTTTGCTGAGGAGTGCTCTTACTCTCTGCAGCTCGAGGGAGTTTGTGTGTTCACGTTGTCTCTCCTGCAAAAGTGTGTCATATGCGTGTGCAAGAGCCTGCAGCTCATCACGCAACTCCTCAGTGTATGCGATCTCATGCTCCAGAGCCTCACTCACAGACAGAAAGTTACTCTTTAGAACTGCATATTCTTCTGCCATGTCATGCTCTTTACCCTCTGCAACCACTAACTGTGATGATGTTGACTCAGCTTCCTGCTTAAACCGAGTCAGTTCTGAATTAAGATTTGACACCACACCCTCCTGATATAACACCTGTAGGGAACGGAGAAGGTAATGGTCAGGAAAGTTTATGTAAGTGTTTTCCTTTATATTGTATTTTCTATTTTTTCTATTTTCTTTTATTTGAAAAACCTAAAGAGCCAAAAGATTTGCATAAGGTTAGGGTTAGGGGAAGTGCAGGTGTAGTATTAAGTAGTTCCAGTAATGCTTCATTGTCATTCATGTCAATGGAATGTCCTTACAAGAACAGCATGACAAACGTGTGTGTGTTTGTGAGAAAAAGGGAAAGACCTTATTCTGAAGCTCAAATATCTCTGCCTCATGTTTCTCTCTCAGCTTGCTGGCTTTAATTTGCACATCCACTAATTCTTTAGAGATCTAAAATGCAAAGAAACGAAACAAGAACACACATGCAACATTGACATGAATCCCTGGCAAAAATGATGGAATCACCACACTCAGGATGTTCTCCTAGCTTTTTTACTCTAGAGCAATTTAACACATCAGAAACAAATCACAGTCATGGCACCTATTTTTGTTTAATATCTGTATGGTGAAGCATACCGCCAACAAATTAAATTAGGTTCATTAATGGCATATTTTTCTTGATCAAGAAGAAGAAACAATTACGGATTCACTTTGTAATTTGCAGTTGAAAGTGTAGACAATGACAGGACCCTTTAGGTACTGCCTGATAAGCCAAGCCCCCAATGCTCTAGTTATAAGTGGGCTTGTGTACTTTTCTTTTGACAGTAAGCTTCGTTGCCAGCACCCTAAATGTTGTGTAATAAGAACTGGATGTCCTTTCCTGGACGTGGAGGAATCTGTACAGTTAGCTGGAGAAGGTCCCTCAGAGGTTTGTGAGGTAAGAAGAAAATTCTGTCTGACAGATAACGTGAGATGGGTAAGGAATACTACATTGGTTAGAATGATTTGAGATTGAATGGTATGGGAGAATGGGAGAACACCTGCTCGTCATCATTATCTTGGTGTTTATAAGGAGCACTGTGCCAGCCAAAGGTTGCTCAGGATTCAGTCTGCTCATGCTAATTCCTAATGCATTCCACATGCATTTCATAATGCTTTGTGTTAGTAATCATTACAACTGATGTACTATAACAATTGATTTATCTGACAAGGTAAAATATAGGTTAAGTAGGTTAATTACCTTAATTATAAGGTAACCATAACCTTTTTTGGACCACTGGAATATACATGAATGGATGTTGTCCGAACGGACGTTATGTGGCACATCTGTATGTATGTCTGGATTAGAGCGTCCTCAAAATGCATGCATTGTAAATGTATCAAGTCAAGTCAGAACTCTCTGCCCCACTGCCACCACAAGATGGCACTGGCCTTTGGGGTCACCAAGCCTATGCATCTGAGATTGGATACCACACCTCAGTGATGGCAGCTTACAACGAAGGCAACTTTAAGGTAGATATTTAAATTTCTGTAATTTGCTAAGTTAAAACTGGGCATCTCATCCAAGAAACTATCCTATGGTCATGGTTGCAAATTCCATGATGAATGGGAGAGATGTGTGATGTGATGGATGAATGGGGAGGAATTGGGATGAACTGGGCAAGGGATGTGATGTGACGGATGAATTTGGCAATTGGGGTAAATTGGAGAGAGGGAGTGATATGGTGGATGGATGTGAGGTGATTGCCCCAACAAGATAATTGTCAGTTGAAACTCCTTCATAAAGGAAAAAAACTCCTTCATGAAGGAAATCCAAAATGGAATGTGGCAAAAGATTTTGCATGTTCCCAGGCAGCTGTGTCTAAAATTGGGTGCAAGTTTGACCAAAATGTGTATACAATGAAAACATGCAGCTAGACCAATTAAGATGTCAAAAATATTAGATAGAAAACTCAAAGTAGCTTTATAGAAAAAATAATATGAAAATGAAATGGGTAGAAACAGGAGTCAATATTTGTGACAGAACTGTAGGGAATCGGCTGAATGAAATGAAGTTTACAAGCAGAAAAGCCAAATACAAATCAGCACCAGCACCTAACAGAAGAAAATAATGATATAGTGGACTAAAGGGAAGCAATCATCAAGTGTGGATGCCTGGATGAAAGTGATATTCAGCAATGAAATCATAAACCTGCATTGGCTTAGTAGATGATGCTGGAACTTTTGTTGGACGCCATTCAAACGAAACAAATAAATATGATTGCCTGAAGAATACAATCAAAATTCCCCATGCATTCCTGGTGTCCTCACTTGTTACCTGTATTAATGGCACCTGTTTGACCTCGTTATCTGTATAAAAGACACTTTTCCACAGTCTCAAACAGTCAGACTCCAAACTCAAAGAGCTGTCAAAGGACACCAGAACAAAAATTGTAAACCTGCAGCAGGCTGGGAAGAGTGAATCTACAATAGGCAAGCAGGTTGGTGTGAATAAAACAACTGTGGGAGACCATTGATAATCTTCCTCGATCTGGGGCTCCATGCAAGATCTCATCCCGTGGGGTAAAAATGATCATGAGAACAGTGAGCAAAAATCCCAGAATTACATAGATGGACCTGATGAATGACCTGCAGAGAGCTGGGACCAAAGTAGCAAAGGCTACCATCAGTAACACCCTAGCCAGTCTCCAGACCTCAACCCCATAGAAGATTTGTGGAGGGAGTTGAAAGTCCATGTTGCCCCAAAACATCACTGCTCTAGAGGAGATCTGCATGGAGGAATGGGCCAAAATACCAGCTACAGTGTGTGCCAACCTGGTGAAGACTTACAGGAAACATTTGACCTCTATCATTGCGAACAAAGGTTATGTTACAAAGTATTGAGTGAACTTTTGTTATTGACCAAATACTTATTTTCCACCATAATTTACAATTAAATTCTTTAAAAATCCTGCATTTTGTCTCTCATAGTTGGTGTACCCATGATGAAAATTATAGACCTCTCTCACCTTTCTAAGTTGAAGAACTTGCACAATCAGTGGCTGACTAAATACTTGTTTGCTCCACTGTAGTTACATGAACAGTCAAGGTTATAACTAAACTAGTCATATATACTCATATTGGGGCCAATTTGGCATAATGAATTAACATAATGCATGTTGTTGGACTGTGTAAGGAAATTAGAGAACCCAGAGTAAACCCACGCAGACATGGGGAGGACATGCAGACTCCACACAGAAAGGACCCAGGACCTCCTTGCTGTGAGGCGACAGTGCTACCAACTGAGCCACCTGCCGCCCTGGTAAACGCATTTGTGATGACTAAACAGTTATGCATGGCTACAGTGAGTGTGTGATAGCATGCTTTCTACAGTCTTTATCACATTAGTTTTATAGCTAGAGTGCAAAACCATAAACACAATAGATTCCTGGGCTAAGTGGCTACATTTGAGTTAAATTGAAGTGTGTACATTAGATTTGCCTTCCTGAAATATTCCTTTGAATGGCACCTTCAGTTTCTCCTCTTCACTCTGCACCAGTTGGGCGCTCAGGTCCTGACTGGAGGCGGCTTGCTGAGCCGCTCTGCTCTGCGTGGAGCCCAGTTTACTGCACAAGCGCGCCTACATACATACACACACGTCAATCATTACATATCAGATTACAAAATTCGAATCGGTCTTGTAGTAACAATTAAATGGGTTTCCATATTTTAGTTAAAGTTAGAATTGTGATTATTTGGGATTGTCCAAAACCTTTTCTTATAATTAAACCTACATATTTACGATTGGACATGTGACGTCCCTACATCACAGTGTAACAAAGTACATGCTTTCATAATGCCTTTTGTAGTGACATTTGACTCAGATATCTGTTCTTTCTTTATTTGTAGTTAAAGGAAGTTCATCCTCACACATGCTGATACAAAGTCACGTTAAGAGGCAGCTCACATTAACTGAGAGCATGGTAGAGACTACTGGATATTTCCATGCAGTATAAGGGCTCTCTTTAGTTTTGAACACAGGGTACTTTAACAGAAGCCTATATGTAGTTCTAGCACACAGATACTTTGCAAATTTGTAGTTAATGAGAATATCATTTTTCACTTTTTTCAGTGCTGAACCAGATGTATACTCACAGTGCATAATGAATTACATATTGTCTTTCAACCATAACCAATAACCTCATATTTACACTCCAACACTAACAGTTAGTAAGTTTTGATGGCCAAAATTCTAGTTGGAACATTTACTAGTCATTAATTATGTCATTTTAAACTTCATTAATTAATAACAAATATTTTTCAATTTGACATAACATTAATTCAAATTCAAGACACAAGCATTATTTTGTTAAATAATCCCTTGACTAAAATTCTTACGTTCTCTTTTGTCAGAATTTGAATCTGCTCCTTTAGCTCATCCAGGGAATTCTCTTTTTCCTCTACGTCCATTCTCTGCAACAGCAGAAGTCCCAGTGCGTTTTACTTGTCATGGTGTCTCCATAAACAGTGTTGCGTGGCCATGGGTTACATAAGCTGTCATTTCCGTCTTGTTTGGTTTTAGTAACTGGTCTGTAGTGCTGGATATGTCAAAGTCACTATGTAATTGAATATACAGGTATGGAAATGTATGGGAATATATGGAAAACCACAGGGTGCTGCTCAGCGACTGACACACAGAAGGTCTCATTTTGGAGTGGTTCAGTTTTGAAGACCTTCTGAAATAAAAGAAAAAAAGGTGATTTAAGTGACTTTAAAATGTGGCATGGTTGATGCTGCTAGAATGGCTGGTCTGAATATTTCATAAACTGCTCAAATTACTGGGTTTTTCACACACAAGCATTGTTGGGATTTACAGAGAACGAACCAAAAAAGAGAAAATATCCAGTAAGTGGCCTTTCTCTGGGCAAAAATGCCTTGATGATGCCAGAGGTAGGAGGAATGGCCAGACTGGTTCAAGCTAATAGAAAGTAACAGTAACTCAAATAACCACTCTTTTTACCTGAGGTACACAGAACAGCATCTGTGCAAGCATTGAAGTAAATGGGCTACAGCAGCAGAAGACCACACCAGGTGGCACTCCTGTCAGCTAAGAACAGGCAATTGAGGCTTCAATTCTCATGGGCTAACCAAAATTACACAATGGATGATTGGACAAAACATTGACTTGTCAGATGAGTCTCAATTTTGCTACGACATTCAGATGGTAGGGTAAAAATTGGCAGAAACAACATGAAAGCATGCATTCATCCTGCCGTGTATCAATGGTTCATGCTGGTTCTGGTGGTTTAATGGTGTGGGGGATATTTTCTTTGCACTTTTTGGACCCTTAATACAAACTGAACATCGTTAGTATGTAAACACCACAGCCTACCTGAGTATTGTTGCTAAGCATGTTTATCCCTTTATGACCACAGCGTACCATCTTCTGATGGTTATGTCCAGCATGATAACATGCCATCACAAAGCTCCAATAATCTCAAAGTGGTTTCCTGAGCATGACAATGTGTTCACTGTACTCAAATGGCCTCCACAGTCACCAGATCTCAGTCCAATAGAGCACCTTTGGGATGTGGTGAAACAGGAGATTACATTGTGGACGTACAGCCTAAAATGTGCAGCAACTGTGTGATGCAATTGTGTCAAAATGGACCAAAATCTCTGACAAACGTTTCCAGCACCTTGTTGGATCTATACCATGAAACAAGGCAGTTCCATGGTTGGCAAATGGAGGCATTTTTTCACAAAATGCAATACAAAATTCAAGTTGTCCCCCATTGTGCATTCAAATCCACAGCATGAGAAATGGAAAACAGAAGTTTAGAAACTGTTAATTTATTAAAAAGGGAAAAAAACAAAATTTCGCATTGACATTCAGACCATTTGCTATAACACTTGAAATTTAGCTCTGGGGACCTCCAATTTCTCGTGATCATCTTTGAGATGTTTCTACACCTTGATTGGGGTCTATCTGTGGTAAATTCAGTTGATTGGACATGATTTAGAAAGACAAACACCTGTCTAGATAATGTTTCACACCTAACAAGCCTGCCTGGAGTTCACAAAAAAAGCACCTAAAGGACTCTCAGACTGTGAGAAACAAGATTCTCTAGTCTGATGAAAAGACTGAACACTGCCATAAAGCACAGATTGGTGGCATGCTGCAGTGATGGTTGACCTTTTGAAAATTTCTCCCATCTGCACACAGGATCTTTGGAGCTCAGCCAGAGTTACCATTGGGTTATTGTTCTTCTCTCTTACCAAGGCCTGTCTCCCCCGATTATTTCAAAATGTGAATAAAGTGAAAGGGTATGAAGACTTTTCCGAATGCATTGTGTGTCAAAACATTTAAATGCACAATAATCAAATTCAAAATCAAGATTTTTGAAAAAGCTGTTTACTGTGTAGTTACCTCCACCATAATGGTATTTATGAAACATTTCAGTCAGTATTTAGGCCCCATCATAGTACTGAAAAAGCAGCTGGGGTTGGTTCTTAAGGACCTATTAATGTTTTTGCTGATTTTTTTTTTTTACTGAATATTTAAAAAAACCCAATAGGTGCTAAAGGATTGCTTTGTTTATGTAAATAATGTATGCTTCATGCTCACTAAAATGAAGTACGATGTCCCACAGGGGTCAGTGTTGGTCCCCCTATTATTTTCACTGTTCATGCTCCTAGGCTCACTTATTCATAAACATGGAAATACTCTTCACCTCCAATATACCCCCAAACCAAATGCAAACTTACATTCAGTAAGACTGATGATTGTGTAAATAAAATTGGATGACATTTAGTTTTATTTTATTCTGAAAAAATAACAAAAACAAAATACATTAGACAGACCCAAGGCTGCTACTAAATCTGTTCTAAATCTTGATGATTGTTCTTGCATGCCCAGTCAGTCTGTAAAAAAAACTCTGATTACATTTGATTCAGATCTCTCCTTGAATGAACTCACTTCTATAGATTCTGTGTAACTGGTTCATGAACTGTTGACCTCAAGTTGGTTTAATATTATGCACTACTGACTGGATGCTCTAGCAAATATATAAACAAACTCCATTAAGTTCAGGATTCAGCAGGTCCAGTGCTACAACTCCAATTCCAATGAAGTTGGGACATGGTGTAAAACATAAATAAGAACAGAATACTATGATTTCCAAATCCTTTTCAACCCATATTCGATTGAATACACTACAAAGACAAAATATTTAATGTTCAAAAAGATAAACTTTGATTTTTGCAAATATTCACTCATTTTGAATTTGATGCCTGCAACACATTCCAAAATATGGAACAAAAGACTGAGAAAGTTGAGGAATGCCCAAAAAACATCTGTTTGGAACATTCCACAGGTGAACATGTTAATTGGAAACAGGTGAGTGTCATGACTGGGAATAAAGGGAGCATCCCCATAAGGATCAGTCGTTCACAAACAAGGATGGGGCGAGGTTCACAAATAGTCCAACAGTTTAAGAACAACGTTTCTCGACTTGCAGTTGCAAATAATTTAGGGGCTTCATCATCTACAGTCCATAATATCATCAAAAGATTCAGAGAATCTGGAGAAATCTCTGCAAGTAAGCAGCATGCTGAAAACTAACATTGAATGCCTGTGATCTTCGATCCCTCAGGTGGCACTGCATTAAAAACCGACATTATTCTGTAACGGATATTAAAACATGGGTTCAGGAACACTTCATTGTCAGTGAACACAGTTCGTTGTTCCATTTACAAGTGCAAGTTAAAACTCTACCATGCAAAGCAAAAGCCATTTATCAACAACACCCAGAAACACCGCCGGCTTCTCTGGGCCTGAGCTCATCTGTGATAGACTGACACAAAGTGGAAAAGTGTCCTGTGAGTCCACATTTCAAATTGTTTTTGGAAATCATCTACGCCGTGTCCTCCGGGCCAACGAGGAAAAAGACTGTCCAGATTGTTATCAGCACCAAGTTCAAAACCCAGCATCTCTCATGGTATGGGGGTGTTTTAGTGCCCATAGCATGGGTAACTTGCACATCTGTGAAGGCATCATTAATGCTGAAAGGTACATACAGGTTTTGGAGCAACATATTCTGCCATCCAAGCAAGGTGTTTTTCAGGGATGTCCCTGCTTATTTCAGCAAGACAATGCCAAGCCACATTCTGCACGTGTTACAACAGCATGGCTTCGTAGTAAAAGAGTGCAGGTACTAGACTGGCCTGCCTGCAGTCCAGACCTGTCTCCCATTGAAAATGTTTGGCGCATTATGAAGCACAAAATACGACAACAGAGACAAACTGAAGTTGTACATCAAGCAAGGATGGGAAAGAATGCCACCTACAAAGCTTCAACAATTAGTGTCTTCAGTTCCCAAATACTTATTGAGTGTTGTTAAAAGGAAAGGTGATGTAACATAGTCATAAACATGCCCCTGTCTCAACTGTTTTGGAACATGTTGCAGGCATCACATTCAAAATTAGTGAGTATTTGCAAAAATCAATAAAGTTTATCCGTTTGAACATTAAATATCTTGTCTTTGTAGTGTTTTCAACTGAATATAGTTTGAAAAGGATTTGCAAATCATCGTATTCTGTTTTTATTTATATTTTACACAACATCCCAACTTAATTGGAATTGGTGTTGTAACTGGAACTAAAAAAAGTTGGTCATATTAGTCCTGTCTTTTTGGCTCTGTGGTGGTGACCTGTTACATTTTGGCTTGATTACAAAATGCTTCTTTGGCCATACAGAAATCCTGTACATGGCCAGACTCCACGATATGTGAGTGAACCTGTAGAGTTTTACAACCCAGCACATCTGCTTCTTTCATAAGCTTCAGCACTCTCTGTAGTTCCTAGAATTAAAAAAGTCACAGCAGTGAGAAGAACATTCTCATACACTTTTCCTGAGAGCTGGAGTCTAGGTTCTTCTCTGGCTGCCCTGGGCCTGTCACACCCTTTGGCCCAGCAGTCATCCTATTGTTGGAGTAGGTGTGTGTGTGTGGGGTTGCCGGACTGGGCTGGGCTTCATTCCTCTATGGCCTGAGATTGTGCTCCCCTGCCTTAGGCACGGTAACTGAAGAGCCAGTGGTTCACCGTCATAGCTTGCTGGCTTCTTGCCTGTTATGCAAGATCACGCAGATTAGTTGGGCGTTGATGTGTCATGTGATCTGTTTTGGCTGCTATAGTTGGTGCTGTAGAAGTCTTGTGCTATGCTTGGCACAAGTGCGTTCTGCGTCCCTAACTACATATTCTATTTTCTCTCCAGGCTATTCTTCTGGCACCACTTCCACACATCACGCCTCTAGTCAGACCACATCAGATGATGTTAACTCCCCATCCCTTCCTCCTCTTGACTGAGTATGCCATGCCACAAATACTGCTACCTGCCAGATGACAAGAAACTTCAGTGACTGCATTTATAATGGCCTAAAGCCCCACTATCCCAGAGACTCTTATATACTCCATCTTATAGTTGCTATTTTATTACATTCTCTACTTAATTGGATTCTCTATTTCATTCTATTCTCTTATTTAGTCTATTTAGATTCTGTCAATTTCACCTATGTATTCTTAGAGACATTTATGTTCTAGAGTGACTCTGTGTGTCGGACTACTTAATGCTGATGTGCATATTTTACATTTTATTTGAACTATGACTTATATACTTATTAGTTTAGATAAATTAGTTTCATTCTTAGATTTATCATTCATGATTCATGATTTTCTACACAGTGATTCAGATTCACAATAGTGTTTTTCTTTATTTTTATATCTACAGTAGTCAGATTGAAGTCAAGTCAGATTTATTTTTAAAGTTCTTTTTACAATGGAGCTTTAAAGCAACATTACAATTTTAGATTATCTTCTAATATCTAGGGCCAATCCAAAATTCAGCAAGCCTAGGGCAACAGTGGCAAGAAAAATCTCCCTAAACATTATGAGGAAAAAACCTTGGGAGGACCAAGACTCAAAAAGGGACCCATCCTCCTTGAGTAAAGGTACAGCACAGTACTGAATTCTTAGTGCTAATAAGTCTCCATGGGTCCTAAAAAAGGTTGTATCAACTGCCACCCGAAAATGAAACAGGAACTTGATGCTCCAAAAGGCTGCAGTTAGCATTAGCAGCTATGCTAATGCCCGGAGTTCACCAATATAGTAAGTGTTGCTTTTACTTTTCACTTCAATCCATTACTCACTAAATTACATGAGATTTTTCAACACTTTATTATAAAATAAGCTTTGTGTTAATGATTTTGGCCAACTGTAGGTTAATGTAAGTCTTTTAAACATTGACTTACTTATCATTAATTATCATAGTATCCTTTCCATATCTCTGCTATTATACAGTACAGACCGTTCTACCAAACACTCGATAAACTCCCCAGCTGATATTACATTTAATTTTTGATGGTTTGTTGGAACAAAAAGGGAGATCCTGTAAAATACAACTCCATTAATGCTTATAATAATGCCTTATACAGTGCGGATTTTCTGGGAGTCTGGAATGGATTAATTCAATTTACATTATTCCTTACAGGAAAATTTTGCTCAGTACTCGTCATTTTCGGTTCATGACAAGCCTTCTGGAACGAATTAACGTCGAGAACCAAGGTACCACTGTCTTTCAGATGAATCGTGTATTCAACCACCCATACACAACTTTAAATAGAAGCAGACCAACATCATCTGTGATATGTTGAAAAAGGTGTATTAAAATGAGACGCATTTCTATACAAGGTTTATACAAAAATACAGACGTTACATCTGTTAAATATTGTAACAAATATATAGAATAGCTATGTGAAATACATTGAGAAAAAACTACAGAATGGGTGTATGTATAGTCAGGAATGTTTGTTCCTGAAGCCATCACACGCCAGCCATTCTGTTGCAGGCAACCTACAGGTACCTCCTGTAGCTACTCTGTAATAAATATTTGTCAGTCATCAAGGTTTTCATCCTCCTCCACCTCCTCCTCATCCTCTCCGTCACTCTGCGTGTATGTGTGTTTAATGTCTGTATCTCGGTGTGTGTTGGTGTGTGTGGTATCTGTGTGGTTCAGCTGCACTCCCATGGCGTTCTGCAGAGCTTCCAGGCTGCGCTGACTTATGTACGCGCTCATGTTCACCGATGGATAAATGCGTCTCAGCTCCTCCAGCTTTATCCATGCCTACAACACACATGTCATAGGAATGGCTTAAATGCATGCACATTCTCAACTAATGGTCAAGAAAATGATTTTAATAGATTGTGTACAACCTTAATTCAATCAGACTACACTTATTTATAGTCTAATTTAAAGGATTAAATAAGTGTCTTGGCATTTGGTGGACATCCGTTACTTCTATAAGTCAGTCCATGGTTCTGATTCTTTATGTTCTGTTGTTTATGTTTGCAGACTGACCTTCTGAAAGCTGGCATGCTGGCAGTGATGCTCGATGATGAAGCCGAACACATCCCCAAGTCTCACTGCTGGATCCAGATCAGATTCTTTCAGCAGAGACTCACACTCAGCCAGACCTGCTTCGGGATCCTGCTCGTACAGACTACACACACAAGCCATAAGATACAGGCAACATATGCAATATATATACAGTGGTACTCAAAAGTTTGTGAACCCTTTAGAATTTCCTATATAATCTGCATAAATATGACCTAAAACATCATCAGATTTTCACACAAGTCCCAAATGTAGACATCGAGAACCCAGTTATACTTGGTCATTTATTTATTAAGGAAAATTATCCAATATTACATATTAGTGAATGGCAAAAGTATGTGAACCTCTAGGATTGGCAGTTAATTTGAAGGTGAAATTAGAGTCGGGTGTTTTCAATCAATGGGATGACAGTCAAGTGTGAGTGGGCACCCTGTTTTATTTGGGAACAGAACAGGGATCTATCAAGTCTGCTCTTCACAGCACACATTTGTGGAAGTGTATCAAGGGCACGAACAAAGGAGATTTCTGAGGACCTCAGAAAAAGAGTTGTTGATGCTCATCAGGCTGGAAAAGGTTACAAAACTATCTCTATAGAGTTTGGACTCCACCAATCCACAGTCAGACAGATTGTGTACAAATGGAGGAAATTCAAGACCATTGTTACCCTCCCCAGGAGTGGTCGACCAACAAAGATCACTCCAAGAGCAAGGCATGTAATAGTTAGCGAGGTTACAAAGGACCCCAGGGTAACTTCTAAGCAGTTGAAGGCCTCTCTCAAGTTGGCTAATGTTAATGTTCATGAGTCCCCCACCAGAAGAACACTGAACAACAATGGTGTGCATGGCAGGACTGCAAGAAGAAAGCCACTGTAAGCCACCAAAGAACATTGCTGCTCGTTTTCAGTTTGCTAAAGATCATGTGGACAATCCAGAATGCTGTTCATGTTTTGGAATGACCAAGTCAAAGTCCTGACCTTAATCCAATCGAAATGTTGTGGAAGGACCTGAAGCGAGCAGTTAATGTGAGGAAACCCACCAACATCCCAGAGCTGAAGCTGTCCTGTACGGAGGAATGGGCTAAAATTCCTCCAAGCCGGTGTGCAAGACTGATCAACAGTTACAGGAAACGTTTAGTTGTAGTTATTGCTGCACAGGGGGGTCACACCAGATACTGAAAGCAAAGGTTCACACACTTTTGCCACATATATGTAATATTGGATCATTTTCCTCAATAAATAAATGAACAAGTATAATATTTTTGTCTCATTTGTTCTACTGGGTTCTCTTTATCTAGTTTTCGGACTTGTGTGAAAATCTGATGATGTTTTAGTCATATTTATGTAGAAATATACCAATGTGTGTCTGTGTGTATGTATATATAAGACATTCTGTCTGACCAATTAACAGACAAATAATTGCACACTTCATGCTTCGCTGAACAGATAACCTAGTGCGAGTACATCCTTAGTATTCATCCAGACCCTAACTCAATTGAGGTGATGCAGCATGACTTGACAAGGGCTGATCAGGCAAGAAATCCCAGAATAGTATAAATTTCCTCATCGCCATTGTTAAGTCTGATCAGTAACCAAATTTTTGTTGCTTAAGGAGGCCCTAATTGTTTATAAATACAAGGGACCACATCTCTTTTGAGAGTGGAATGTGAATGATTAATCACTGTGTTTCATATAGACATCTGTATGTGTGTTATTATTCTAGGCAAATGCTGTTGCTCTGATATGGATAGGATCAGGATAAGACATCACATGATTAGTTGGTGCAGAAATCAACTTCATTGCAAAGGGTCCTCTACATATGTCCTAAACCACACATACAAACACACACACCAAAAAGCTTATTCATAACCAATTACATAAACAAAATTTGTTGTGTGTTTTCTGTGCTTGTAGGCAAGACGTTTGTTACTAAGTAAGTGAGTAAGTGTGTACATGTCCTTTCTCCAGTGGCATTCAATACATGCACACCTGTACACATCTCTACATCATTTTCAGTTGCCAGGTGTTCCACACATTTACATTTAGTCATTTAGCAGACACCCTCACTCAGAGCAACTTATAACTGATACAGTCTTACAGTCATCTGCATTGCTTCCTGGTATCATATGTGTTACCTGCGTGCCTGTATGAATCTCCGAATGAGTGTGAGTCGATGTGTGAGCCGTGTGAGTCGTACATCGGTCTCGTCTTCGTGGCGACTCCTAGCTTTTGTGAGGCACTTACAGGCTTCAGTGAGAGCACCAAATGCTTTCTCGTAGTTCTGGTAATCATCAATTTCCACCTACACACAAATGAAGCAGAGCGACATTCATGGCATAGGGTCTGAAGCAGGTCTCGTTTCTATCAGTGTCATGTAATAAACAATACACAATGTGAACATGCATGTGCACACACACACACACACACACACACACACACACTGTACCTGTGCACAGGCCTCATAGAATCCAGCCAGCAGGTCTAGTGCATGTCCTTTCGTGTAGAAGCTGATGATGTTCTTCATGATCTCTGGATCTTTCCTCCAGTCCAAAGACTGTAGGTAATTGGCTGCCATGACATAGATCTCCTTCTGCCGTGAGACTCCGGCAAAAAACACAATCTTCTCTGTGTCACCTGATTTTAGCAGTGCACGCATTGCCTGCAACCAAACACATGCCAATAAAAAGACCAGTCCCATGTCAAAAAGATGACAGTGTTAATCGCAATTTAATACACATTACCCAATACACGTTCATGCTGCTACCCAAAGTTTTGCAATCAAAATAATAGAAAGTACCAGAAACAATATAAAAAACAGGATTCTTAAGTTGAATTTGAGATGACTGATATCAAATTAATGCACATTCTTCTTCGCCTGTTGAGAGGCTAAATAGCCACCGAGCAAGCAAAGAAGCAGAGCCATGTGCCAGCAAACGGAAGCTACTCCCTGCTCACTGACATAACAGGGATGACAGAGCCTTAGCTAAACAGAGCAGCTGGAGCAATTTCACCTCAAGGCCAGAGTACTGAACTCCCACAGTCCAGGAACCGGTCGCTGCTATCATGGTGCTCAATCCACACAACAGCTGTAAGTTTCAGAACCAGGAGGCAGAACTCTGATCTTCAAATGAAGCAGCTGAACTTTAGTTAGATATAGCATTATTAAATAAAGCAGATACAACCAGTATCTGACATGATGATGAATACTGATGGGCTGAGTTTATGATTCATTTTATAGCCACCTAATGAATTTGTACTATTGTATCATGTACTATTCTGCATTTGCAAAATAAAAGTAAATCCATAGGGTGATGTTTCGAATCTTATTAGGGATTTACTCATGCCACAACACAAGCCATATTGTGAGTGTGTTGCTGCAGTACTGGCATTCAATTCACCTAGTCAAAACTTTTTATGATAAAACTTTCTGCCACCAAAAGACTCAAAGTATGCTTGGAAAGTGACTGGCAGTGTCATAAGGGGGCACTACCCGTCTGCTTGGGGTATCAGCGCCCACTGTCCTGGCATGGTGGAACATGGACACCAGGGAGGCTCAGCATTTGGAATCAGTGCTCTACCAGCTAAGCTACTCAGGGTCACCTCCCACATCTGGTAAGGTGAGGCTTGCACACAGACTGGTTTCTGCCCCACATTATTAGAAAAAAGTGTTTCCATGCATAAGGGCAAAGTCGCCCTGTTCCACCAAGCAGGAGTTCCCAAATCATGTCTGGGCAGGAGTTCCTGGTAAATTTGTGCGTCCATAGACAATTCTAGCTGTCCAATGTTTATTTTGTAAATTATCTGCACTATTTCTAGCACTCCCCATAAGCCATTGTCAGTAAGTAATTCTTTGTATACCCATATCAAATTGTCCAAACAATAATGATGTGTGGGTGCACAGTTTTGAAATTACACCAAGGAGCACAGCACTGTCCAGTGTCTCTCTTTACACAAACATTTAGTAACCATTTGGAATCTTTAGAAGAGATTGAAATGAGCTATAAAAATGGCTTCATGTGTTTCTTTCAATTACTTAATATAGCTAAACTTAGATATATACTCTTTTATAGATGCTGAGAAACTGGTTCAAGCATTTACAACCTTAAGGTTGGACTACTGTACAGCTCTACTTACTGGATGCTTCAATTACTTCAGAATGCAGTAGCTCAAGTGCTAACTACAAGTAGAAGATTTGATCACATCAGTCCAGTTCTGTTGTCTTTACACTGGTTACCATTTAGATTCCGCATTGTTTACAAAATACTTTTTGTATCATATTAAAGTTCTACATGGCCTGAACCCACAGCATCAGCGATAACTCAGAGTGTTGGAACCCATCTCATCTACTTGATTCACAAGATAGATGACTTCTTTTATTTCCTAGAATAAAAAAATAAATCACTCACTCAAGTTTATCGATTGCTGGAGTGGTGGGTTGCCAGTGTCTCATGTATGCCCACTTGGCTATGTTACCTTCTAGTTCTTCCCGTCTAGCTATGCTGTTATAGTTAATGCTGCCAGAGTTTCATGCTACGCTTAGTAATAGTGGTACAAACATGTTATGTTAATAGACTCAGCATGCTATTATAATGCTGTTAATAAGACTATTACTATAATCTTATTACTTATACAACTTAGTTAAATCTTACATACATCATCTAAGCTCGCCAAGTAGGTTGTGCCCCTTTTTGAGTCTTATTCCTCCCAAGGATTCTTCCTTATAATGTTCATGGAGTTTTTCCTTGACACTTTTGCCCCAGGCTTGCTCAATATGGGCTTGGGCTTAGATAACAGAAGATAACATAAAATTGTGAGAGAGAATGCTCCATTGTAAAAAGAGCTATAGAAATAAATCTTAGTTTGGCTCTATGTACATGGGTTACCTGTGATGGGAAACTACATGAGGTAGATTTATGTACATAACATGGAGTGACTGTGAACCTTCTACTATTAAAAAAGAAAACTGAAAAGAAAAACCCAGTAAGTGAAAAAACCTTTCCCCAAGGGAGCACTGGACTTAGCATGTTGCAGTACCGACCCAGTGGAGTGACTCAGTGGGCGTACAGCATTAAAGTAAGCTGACCTTTCTCTTGTGTTTTTATGATACACACACGACTCATAGGACTGACCATAATGTTATATACAGTACTATATATTTATTTACAGATGTCCATTTTCAGTAAATGCTGACCCTGTTGAGGGTCACAGTGGGAGCGTATCCAGAACCATACACAGCAAAGTAAGCAAGCATTCTGTCCACTAATAATTATCAAAATATGTCTGCTATTCGAATCACACACCTTGATCTTTTTCCCAGCTTGTGTGTATTTCTTGGTTGCTAAGTGATAGTTGCCTTGGCGCATGCAGCAGTCTGCAATTTGCTCCAGCAGTTCTTTACGCTCCACCTCAGTCAGATGGCCAGAGCCTTTTGACACAGTCATGCTCTCGGCCAGATCCTCTGTGATAGTCAGGTTCTGTTCCAAACACAACTGGAGTGCCTCGTGGTACTATAAACACACACACACACACACACACACACACACACACACACACACACACACACATTTATTGCGTTTATTCATCTCTTTAACGTCGCTATCAACTTCAGTGGTCATGTTCAGCAACACACACAAGGTTACATCCATACACAAGGTTATCTCAAGACAAGTCGCTCGTACACTCAAGTCAATGCCAATTTAGTGTAGTCAATTAACCTAACATGCATGTCTTTGGACTGTGGGAGGAAACTGGAGTACCCGGAGTAAACCCACGCAGACACAGGGAGAAACAGCAGAATTATGTTAGTATCTTTGTTCATATGTAGGTGTTCAACACATGTCTATATACAAGTGTCTGTGACTGTGTCTATGCATATGTCTGCATTTCTACATATCTGCTTGTGCGTGTGTGTCCAAGTGTGTTTATATGTATAGGCTTGTGCGTACCTTCTTGGCAGCAACCAACAACTGCACGGCTTTGTGATATTGTCTATGTTTGATAAAGAAGTCAGAGCAGCGTGTGAGCACAGCAGGGTCACTGTTCTCATTCAGGTCTTCTGCTATCAGTTGCAGCGCCCCAAATTGCTCTGTGGAGAATGCCAACTCCAAGGCCTTAGATACACAACCTGCCTACAGAAAGGGAGGAGAGTAAGGGTTAACTTAACATATCATAGGAGTTAATCAGTACACCTGTGAGTACTAATTGCATTCCCAGTGGAGGACAGTTCCTTTGGCAGCATTAGTGCTTCTAAGATAAACACTGAAGCATTTGGATAGTACTTACACTGAGAGAGTCAGTATTTTGGCAAATATGTGGTAGTACCTCTACATAAAAAAAAAAA
>JAJAGP010005344.1:0-34807 GCA_025084515.1 Ancistrus triradiatus
CACATTGGTGACATGGTCTAACAGGTTTCCCCTTCCCCCATAGCTTGTGTCTAAAATTGGATCACCGTCTGCCTGAACTGTTTTCATTTTATGTGTGGCTTTCCTTACTTTTCAGACACTCTGTGCATATGGCAGCTTGATTTAATGTCCCCCTCCTTGCGGGTGTGTGTGTCCGTCGTGTTGGAGGTTGCTGCCATCAGTATCCCTACGACTGCTTTTAAGCTGGTATGTGAGGGTGGATAGGAGTTTCACAGTTTTTTTTTTGAATGTTGCTTTGCTTTGATCCTCACTTTAATACTTGCTTTGATACTCACTTTGATCCTCGCTTATGATTACTGTATGCATGCTGGTTGTGCTGGTAAGGCTTGTAATGCTTGCTATGCTTCTTTAATGATTTCTGCAGTTCTTTAATGCTCTTTAGGCTTTAGTGCAGGCTTGTGCTCGTGTGTTGCTCCATAGCTACTTGTGTTGATAGTAGTATTGCCAATAGTTTTTAATATTTGTTGTTTTTGCTGTTGTATTTGTGACTAGTTATTCTGGTTACTGAGTTCTACCCATATAATAGCTTGAGTATTGTGTGTGTTATATTAGGACCCTATTTATTTAAGATTTGTTACTTAATATTTATATTCATTTTACACACACACACTTAAATACATTTAGTATAAAAATATATACTCACTGGCCATTTCATTAACTACATCTGTTTAAGTGCTCACTAATACATCAGCCAGCACGGAAACTGAAACTCAATGCATTTAGGCATGTAGACAGTTAGGTATGTAGACTGAAGATCAAACTGAACATCAGAATGTTAGCAGCATCCTGTGAGCACTGATGAAGGCTTAGAGGATGACTAACAAACTGTGCAACAACAGATGAGGTGCTATCTCTGACTTTTGATTATTGATTATTAATAATTCAACAGAGATTCTCAGTAGCTCACTCAAGTGCTATTGTTTTACATCTGTAAGATGGAGCAGTATGGTAGATGTGTCTAATACAGTGTACAGTGAATGAACACGGTGTTTAAAAACTCCAGCAGCACTGCTGTGTCTGATGTAATCATACCACCAAGACACACAATAACACACCACCACCACATTGGTGTCACTGCTGTACTGAGAATGTGGTGTACTGAGATCTGTGGTGTTCCTGTGGTGGTTCTGACCATCAGAGAACCAAAGAGTAAAAGGACTAGAAAGTATGTGTACAAACAGATGGACTACAGTCTGTAACTGTTTCTATATTGTAAGTGGAACTGTTTTATATGTAACCTATATAACAGTATAATGAATATCTAGAAAAATATATAGAATAAAAATATAGAATAAAATATTGTTTGCAGCATTTCTAAAAGCTCAGGAGCAATGTGTTTGTGACCTAACATGAAATATCAGCAATATAGGGCATAGTTGTATCACGTTCTTTGGTAATGTATTTCACAGCAAGACAAATATTATAAGAAAAACACCCGCAGGGAGGATGACAATGAGTTTTACTATGTAAGCCAACATGGACACAGCCACAGAGTCGTACACGGCCATTTCCACCAGTCCTGTGTAGGGCATAAAATAGTAAACAATTAATATTAAAATAATTTCATTTATTACAGTTGCCTGCCAATATAGGAATTAAATGGATTTATTACAAATTATCATTACAAATAAACATAATAAGACACCTTTTATTGCACTCCGTATAGAACAAGTCTATACTCCTTTATGTCCATTATTTATGCAGTCATAAAGTGCAGAAATGATATAAAAAACAAATGCACTTACCAGTATTTGAGTGTAATTTGATTGTTTTATGAAGGACGCAAAAATGGTAACGTTAGGGCTCTGGACTACTAATCAGAAGGTTGTCAGTTCAAACCCCTTAACCTTAGCTTAAGATACACTTAAAGAAAATTAAGAAACATGATAAACACAGCAGAGTTCTTCTCTGAGCAAGGCTATTGTGAACCTGAATCACGGAATCACTGTGTACTGAATTGTGACTTGTGAATCATGAATTGAGTTTCGGCTGAAATGTGTTGCACGAGCAAGCGACGAGAACCGAGAAACGAATCTGACGAGTTCCGAGGTGCTCGAGAACCAAGGTGCCACTATAAATGAAGGTGAGCAAAACTACCTACAAAATGTATTTTTAAGAAGCCAATCCCCTTAAGTAAGAAACAGCGATGAGATCGAGGTTAAGAGAGGGAAGCGGGTAGGAGAACCAACGTGTCGTGACCAAAGGTGCCCATATAAATATGAAGGTGCATGCAAAAACTAACTACAAAATGGTATTTTTAAAAACAATTATTATAGTGCTAATTGGTAAAGGGGATGGGACTTTTTCTGACATTCTGTTTTCTTCAATAATAAACTCCAATAATTGTTCCTGTGCTTTAAAAAACGGTTCAATCTCAAGGCAGCTAATGCAACAAAAACATTATTAGTGAACAGGAGAGAATAATGTATAATAATCCCATTTTCATTCATTCACTTTCTTATCTGCTTTGATCCCTGCATGATGAAATATGAATGAAGAAAAATCCTCTGTCTGTAAAGCAGTGCCCAGTGTTCATCGGGAAGACATCCTGGTAGTGTCGCATGTCTGTAACTCCATTTATAAGAGCAACACATGAGCTTACGAATGCACTTTTGCTGCCCTAAAGCTCCAGCTGAGACAGCGAAGTTGCATAATATGCTAAAAATTGGCATGGGGAAACCATTGCAATGCTTACAGTATATCAATCTTGCTGTTTGCAGCTGAATCACATTGAATTTTAAAGCCATTATTCAGCCTCCATAAGCAACATCTGTTTCTACTAACACTCATTTTAGTATAGATCTGTTTAAAAATCTGTTGTAATGATCCCACTCCGGATGCAGGTCTCTCCTCCTTTGTTTTTAAATAAAATGTGGAAAGTACTAAAAATATGTAGTGCACTATGCTACCAATATTAAGTCGTTTAGATTCTAGTCACCTAGTATACTAGTTCTCGTGAAGATCACCATTTTCATTTTCATTTCACATTCAGCATAATACAAATACAATCACACCGAATTATCCACATTCCCACTATAATATTCAAGGTACTTTATTCCCCTAATCTACTATGTGACCATATGCACTATAAAACAGGTGGCAATCCGAGTTGGTGTACATCAGTGATATTAGTGGACATAGATGGGGTTTTAAACAGCTTTTATGGCTCTAACTACAATTATTACTTCTCTTCTATCAGCATGTAACCTCACCTTTTTTGCTTTATTTACAGTACAATGCCTACAAAACATCATTAAATCCCTGTCTTACAGACTGAGATCAGCCCCTGTTCAATATCTTATTCCATCTTAATTTGCATGTCTAACAAGAAAAAAGCAAAACTTTACATAATTAATTAAAATAATGAGTTAAATAATTAAAAAGAAAAGAAAAAAACAGAATACAGTGGTACCTCGGTGGCAAAGAGCAAATTTTTTCCATAATGAATAATGTAAATTAAATTAATCTGTTCCATGTCCCCCCAGAAAAATCCACACTGTATAAGGCATTGGCCGTTTCTCAATGCCAAGTACGTGAAGTTCGGACTTGCTTATTTCCTAAGTCTGGACTAGGAAGTTGGACTTGGGAGCACGTTCTCCTGATGAAAGGAGGACGCAGTTCGGCTATTCTACAATTGGAACAGCAGCGTACTTGGATATGGAGAGAACATGGTTTACTTTTTACACCTAGATAAAATCCTAAAACATGTTGTATAAAGCCTGTCAGTGGTGGAGGAAGTGCTCAGATCTCTTACTTTCCATTGAATAGTTTAATCTACATGTAACAATGGAGGGATCACATTTAAGCATAAATACAAACCTTCCCAAACATAGCCGAGCACCAAACAAGTCTGATTTTAGAAGGGAATTTAATTCAATTTAATATCAGACACTTCATATTTAGAATACAGGCTGAACAAATAACACATATAATGCATAATAAATACGTTAATAACTTTACGTCACATCTCCGAAATCGTCTGAGCATTTTTTTATGTAAGCTTTATCTTGATAAACTGACCGCATAGTTGAATTTTAAACTACATTCTCGCCTAAAAAAAACGTGTAACTTCATTCCGTGACACAATAACAGTATTACTTTAGACATTATACCTCCAGTTGGGAGTTCTCTCATCCGCCATTACCAAACTGGCAATGCATTGTGGGACATTTCGCTTTTCAAGTCCGCACAAGTCTGCTTCGATGCATCCTCGGTAATATGGGCGGATCGAGAACACATCCGGGGATTTGGAGCGTACTTGGTTAGAAGCGAACTTAGAAATGGAGACAGTACTTGGGCTGCCACTGATGACGTTTCACAAGTACACGAGAGCACAAGTACAGAGAAGTACGCATATTGAGAAACGGACATTATATGCATTCATGGAGTTGTATTGTACAGGTGCTCCCTGATTTATGAAGGGGAAATGTTATGACAAATCCAAATTTTGAATAAGTTAAATCTGTCATGAACCGAGGAGCTTAATATAGTCGGTACTCTATCATAGCGGAGCCGATTATGCATAAACATTTATGTTAACCTACAGTTGGCCAAAATCATTAACGCAAAGCTTATTTTATAATAAAGTGTTGAAAAATCTCATGTAAGTTTGTGAGTATTGGATTGAAAGTGAAAAGTAAAAGCAAAACACTTACTCTACTGGTGAACTGTTAACTGCAGCTAACTGCAGCCTGTGTTCTGTGTTTTGCGTTCGGTTGGCTCTTATAAGTAACGTTTTTAGGACTCATGGAGACTTATTTGTGCGACGAATACAGTACTGTAGCTGTAAAAAACAAAACATGATAAACACAGCAGCGATCTTCACAGAGCACGGGCTATTGTGAATTTAATCACTGAATCACTGTACTGTAAATATGAATCAGGAATCGAGTTTCTGCTGAAACAAGTCATGCAGCCCGACTCATACAAGTTGAAATAAGTGTGCTGAGCAAATGATGAGAACTGAGACAAGATGGCCGAGAACCGAGGTACCCCTGTAACTGAATTGAAAGTGTTCAGCCCTTTGATTTAATACATTGTCAAGCTACCTTTTACTTAATTACAGTTCTATATCTGTTTGGGTGTCAATACCAGCTTTGTACACCTACCTGTAGATTTGGGAATATCTGATCATTATTGGCTTACGTGCAGAATTGTTTGAATTCAGTCAAATTTAGTGGTGAGTGACAATGCACTGTCCATCTACAGACTTTGTGTCAAATTTCACTTGGCCATTCAAGTACATTCACTTACCGATGCATAAACCACTGCATTTATGTGGCAATGTGGCTACGGTTATTGCTGGAAGATGACCCTCCTGCCCATATGCAGCTACCTCGTGTCAACAGTCCAGGTTGATGAAGGTGATGTAATGGTGTGGGGAGCCCATAAAAGCATTGATTGACTGCCACAGCATAATTGAATATTGTTGCATACTAAGTACATCCCTTCATGGCCACAATTAACCCATCTTCTAATGCCTACTACCAGCATGATGAGGAATCAAGGTACAAAGCATGTCTAACAAACTCCGGTTTCATAAACATGACAATGTTCTTCAATGTTCTTCAGTAGCCTTCCCAGTCACTGGATTTGAGTCAAACAGAATACCATTGGGATGCAGTAGAATGGGAGATACGCAGCATGAATGTTCACCCAACTCCGCAGGAGATGTGTGATGCAATCATGGCAACATGGAGTAGAATCTCAAAGAAAATCATCTAGTGAAATCCATGCCATGAAGTACTGAGGCTGTTGTGAGAGCAAAAGGCCCTACCCAGTGTTACTTCAGTGTTTCTAATGTGTAGCTGCCAACAAAAGAGATGCACTAATTAATTGGTTTGGGGTGACTGACCAAGCGAAGCACTATACTTCTAATTAGCGGCTTCAGGATCAACTTTCTAAATGTAATTAATCCTTCCCAGGCTGGAGAGTGAGTAGCATGGGACTGATTAGCAGTTTGTTATGATGCATGTCCATAAATGCAGATTTTGCCCACTAAGCATGATAGTTTAATAAGGCAAAGTCCAGTTGTTGAATTCATCCCTTCCAAATCTTATGTAAGCTTGACTGGCACCTGATTGGCGCCCCCTGCCAGAGAAGGACATCTCCCATCACTTTCAGTAGAATCTATCTTGTCTTATTGATCTTACTCTCAAGAATGGAGTCAAATCGAAAACCCCAGACAGCCAAGAAGAGCAAACAAACAACTTCAGACAGGTAATTTTTCATAAAAGAAAGCACACATGCAGTATTGAAGTTTAGTTTTCCCATGTGCGCAATTTTTTAATCACAAAAAAAATCTCACAACAAAGACACTTTTATAATCCCCGTTGCAGTGGGTTTCAACATTTTTTAACACAACTGAGGGAATTCATTGTGGGTAGTAGCCCTGACAAACTCAGTTAACATAACCAATGTTATACTCGCATGTTTAGCAATATTGATAACATACTAACTAAATGTGTATTCAGTACATCAAATGCCAACTTAATGTTAACTTATTCCTGTTCAGCCTGTTTTAGAGAGCACACCGAATGAATCTGTTGTTTAAAATGACACACTATGAATTGTAAATCATCTTTTGCTGAAGGTTACTTGCTTTTGATGTACGGAACTGTCACTTTTACAGAGCCATGTAGAGTCAAAGCCCAAAGGTGCATTAATAGCAGGTCTTGAATTTTCTATATTTCTGCATAAATATGACCTAAACCATCTTCAGATTTTCACACAAGTCCTAAAAGTAGATAAAGAGAACCCAGTTCAACAAATGAGATCAAAATATTATACTTGGTCATTTATTTATTGAGGAAAATGATCCAATATTACATATTAGTGAGTGGCAAAAGTATGTGACCCTCTAGGATTAGCAGTTAATTTGAAGGTGAAATTAGAGTCAGGTGTTTTCAATCAATGGGATGACAATCAGGTGTGAGTGGGCACCCTGTTTTATTTAAAGAACGGGGATCTATCAAAGTCTGCTCTTCATAACACACGTTTGTATCATGGCACGAACAAAGGAGATTGGACCTCAGAAAAAGAGTAGTTGATGCTCATCAGGCTGTAAAAGGTTACAAAACCATATCTAAAGACTTTGGACTCCACCAATCCACAGTCAGACAGATTGTGTACAAATGGAGGAAATTCAAGACCATTGTTACGATCCCCAGGAGTGGTCGACCAACAAAGATCACTCCAAGAGCAAGGCGTGTAATAGTTGGTGAGGTCACAAAGGACCCCAGGGTAACTTCTAAGTAACTGAAGGCCTTTCTCACATTGGCTAATGTTAATGTTCATGAGTCCACCATCAGAAGAACACTGAACAACAATGGTGTGCATGGAAGGGTTACAAGGAGAATGCCACTGCTCTCCAAAAAGAACATTGCTGCTCGTCTGCAGTTTGCTAAAGATCATGTGGACAAGCCAGAAGGCTATTGGAAGAATGTTTTGTGGACAGATGAAACCAAAATTTTGGTTTAAAAGAAAAGCATTATGTTTGGAGAAAGGATAACATTTACAGCATTTAGCAGACACCCTTATCCAGAGCGACAATTGATAAAATCTTACAATCCAAGCAATTTTGGGTTAAGGGCCTTGCTCAAGGACCCAACAGAGATAGGATTTGAACCCTGGAACTTTTGGTGCATAGTCCAGTAGGCTACCACAGTCCCAGTAACATCGCATTCCAGCATAAGAACCTTATCCCATCTGTGAAAGATGGTGGTGGTAGTATCATGATTTGGGCCTGTGTTGCTGCATCTGTGCCAGGATGGTTTGCCATCATTGATGAAACGATGAATTCTGAATTATATCAGAGAATTCTAAAGGAAAATCTTCCCATGAACTGAATCTCAAGAGAAGGTGGGTCATGCAGCAAGACAACGACCCTAAGCACACAAGCCGTTCTACCAAAGAATGGTTACAGAAGAATTAATTTAATGTTTTGGAATGGCCAAGTCAAAGTCCTGACCTTAATCCAATGGAAATGTTGTGGAAGGACCTGAAGTGAGCAGCTAATGTGAGGAAACCCACCAACATCCCAGAGCTGAAGCTGTTCTGTACGGAGGAATGGGCTAAAGTTCCTACAAGCCGGTGTGCAGGACTGATCAACAGTTACAGGAAACGTTTAGTTACAGTTATTGCTGCCCAGGGGGTCACACCAGATACTGAAAGCAAAGGGTCACATACTTTTGTCACTCACTAATATGTAATATTGGATCATTTTCCTCAATGAATAAATGACCAAGTATAATATTTTGTCTCATTTATTTAACTGGGTTTTCATTATCTCCTTTTAGGACTTGTGTGAAAATCTGAAGATGTTAATAATAAAAAGATAATATAGAATTATATAATAATAATACTACAATAGAGATATAGAAAATTCTAAAGGGTTGACAAACTTCCAAGCACCACTGTAAATAAGGTCAGGCTTGTTCATTCTCTGAAATAAGGTGGTAGTGCATTCCAGAGTCGCTGGGCTGTGGCATTGAAAGATCTTGTTCCAATACAAGGATAAATGAATATAGACAGCAAACGAACCCTGATTTACTCCTGTTTATCCTGGTCAGGGTCACAAAGGAGGGTTTGGAGCTGGTTCTTCCTGGCTCACATATTGTACTAATATTAGTATTAAAATTGGTGCTGTGTAAAAATGGTGCACAACCTCTCTGTACACCTGTAAAGAATCTCGTTTTGTCTATTGTTTTAGTATGTTATACCTGACAGATGAATTATGCTTCTTTATATACATTTTATCAGATGGTGAAGGTCTGGGGAAACAAATTTACATTTAGTAATTTGGTAGACAGTCTTATCCAAAGCAACTTACAAAATGTACAAACAGATGAAAATGCTATGATGCAGATACTCAATGATCTATGCATGTGCATTACCAGTTAAGCCAGAAACTATGCTACTCAGAAACTAACAATTAAGTTCAATAAACTTTAAGAGCATGAAGGTCAAGTTCACAAAAAAATATATAGATGTACAATAATACACAACTAGAAAGTGTGTTGCGGCAGCACGTGCCCGCATGGCAGGTCTCAGTGTACCCGGGACTGAGTTTACCAAGTTTTGTGACTGTAGATTGAAAATTTACTGACTTTGTATTCAAGGCCCTGTCAGGGACCTTTGTGTCCTGCCAAGGACCTCAGGGGCCCCATGGGCATCAGGTGATGGGTTTCGTGCCAAATCTTGTGGTTGTAGGTCGACAGCTGACTCAATTGCAGTCAAAGTCCCGCCAAGGACCTGCATGCTCTGCCAGGGACCTCAGGTGCCCCAAGGGCATCATATCTCACCTCAGGGTATACCTGAGAGCTCATGGCTGTAGGGACCTATATGCCCTACCAGGGTCCTTAGGGCCCAAATGGCATCAAGTGATGGCTCTTGATGTGTCCAGGACTGAGCATGCCGGATTTAGTGGCTGTAAGTCAAAAACTGACTGAATTATAGTCAATACCCTGCCAGGGTCCTTAGGGTTCCCCATGGACCCCAGTGGCATCAGATATAATAATAACATACACAACATACAACACACAATAAAATAAAGTACAATATTCTAAAGAAGCAACATACTGGGACTAATTAGGAATTAACCAAAGAAACAGGAAAACCAAGTTAAATAGACTAAACATGCAAACTAGCTAAAGAGGTAACAGGGCTAACAAAGCTAACAGGGCTAATGAGGCTTAGCAGAACAAACAGGGAACAGCAAGTTGCACAGACAAAGGGGAATACTAAATAAGGAGATAGGCTAAGCAAGACAGAGCAGTCTAACACAGAACAATATCTCACAGAGGGACAAATGGGTTTAGTTTTGTAACCTTTTCCAGCCTGATGAGCATCAACAACCCTTTCCCTTTTTTCAGAAATCTCCTTTGTTCGTGCCATGATACACTTCCACAAACGTGTGTTGTGAAGAGCACCTGACTCTAATATTTATGCAGAAATAAGTCATTAACCCACTGGAGCCATTTCATTTTGGGGGTTTTCTTTGCACTAGATAGGACAAACACTAAAAGAATCTCAAATAGGTTTACAACTACAATAAATATATTCATAATCTTTGGGTCAGTGGCTAGGTAACAGGATAGGACAATTTAAATGGACTAACAATTTTCAAAAAAACAACCCCATCAAATAGTCTTGACCTTGAAATGTGACTGTCCCTCAGTCTTTCAAAACTACTATATAACATTATTATTTTCCAGTGTAGTTTGAATAAAATATGTTTTGTGGACAAATTCAGAAGTCCCAAATCTGGTGTACTGTGTTGATGTAGCAGTTAACAAACTGGACTATTGATAAAAATGTCCCAAGCACTGACAAGCTGCAGTTGCTGAATTCCTGAATAGGACCTTACCTCACAAGATTGTACAAGTTTTGAGACACAAAACTGTATGTCTGCATGATTATTCACCCTAAGCAAGAACCATAGCGTACATCTAGTTATCCAACAGAGACAGAAATGAATCTGACTGATCAATCCATAATAGCTTGTCCAAAACATTAAGCATGCCAGGATATCGGCTGCTCATTTGGTTCAGAACAGAATGCCACTATGTCACTTTGATGTAGGTAGAAAGCTCTGATGTCCAGCTGTGAGATGGGAAGCAAAGCACATGATGGCTGCTGAGAGCCAGTCCCCAATTAAGAGAAGCTGACACAGTAACCTTTGGTGTTGGCCAACTTGGCATTTCCTTTGGCATTAAGCCTGCATATTGGGAACAAGGGACAAACCACAGAGTTATAACTTGTACAGGCAGAGACGAAGAGCGCTTCTGGTTGTAGGGTCCTGCTGTAGAAGTAATTAACACTGTTCACTTTGGCAGAGCGCAGACTCAACGCAGCAGATTGCAGTTAATGCATTTGTCTATTCTTGTAAATGTCAGGAAGTTCCCTAAGGGCGGGACCTTATTTTCAGGGGGTGTCAAGTTACAAAACACACGATGACTAGGCAGTTATGTGCATGTGAGCCAAACTATGACAGTATAGCTTGGTGCACTGTGTCATTGTTAGACTTGTGATGATATACGATATGATCACTGACTTGTCCAGTATGCTGATTAAAATGCAGATTTTGCAGTACTCGATATGGATTCCACACAGTTCCAGTGAGCAGATTTTAAGCGTAGTCTCTGGTTACAGTAAGTGTGAAGAAGTGTGAAGTTGTCCCAGTGTCCATGAGGGTTTCCCCTTGGTACTTTTTTCCTCCTAACTTCCAAAAGTCTGCAAGTAGGTGGTCTGGCTAGATAAATTGTTCATAGGAATGCATATGAGTGATGCCCTCTGATAGACTGACACCATTTGAAGTGTGCATTTGTGCACAGTGTTTGCTAGAGACCTTGAGTGGACAGAATGATGCTCTAACCCGATGCCTCTGTATGAGCTGAAGTTGGAAAAGTGACATTGTCTGGCATGTGTCTTAGATAAAGCATGGATGACACTGTGCCAAGAAAACTTTCCCCACACCATTACACCACCTCAACCAGCCAGGACTGTTGACAGAAGCCAGGTTGGATTCATGGGTTCAAATTTGGGCTGTTGGCACCAAATTTCTGATGCTACCATCTGTGTCTGTAGCCGGGTTTGAAACAAGCAAGAATGGAGAAATTTAACTCAGTCTTTTAGCAGAGTAACCTTGATCTGTGTGTGCTTGTATTCGCCCAGCAGTGCACATGATGCGGCTGTATTTAACACATCCCACCTCTTCATTCATTCATTCATTCATTCATTCACTTATCCACGTAATCAGGCACATCATGATTTTAACAGATAATGTTCACTTTCAGTCAGGTTGACTATTAAATCATATCATGTAACCAAACCAATTTTGTTTTGTTTTTGGTCTGATCAGGTGGAACGAAATCATGTGACTTGATCCATCAATCACAGCTTGATACATCACCGTTTATTCAAAAAACCCTTTTCCATCACCTTTTTCCACAATTCGGCTTTAATGATATTCTAATTTTTCCACCTTGTCCTAATTTTGAACTTATTCCATGCACATTTTCAAAATCAGCAAAAAACTTGGTAGATGGAAAACACGAGGTTAAGGTACTGGACTCCTGAACGTCCTGAGTTCAAATCTCACTTATGCCAAGCTGCCACTGCTGGGTCCTTGAGCAAGACCCTTAACCCCCAAGGGATCTATCAAAGTCTGCTCTTCATAACACATGTTTGTGGAAGTGTATCATGGTACGAACAAAGGAGATTTCTGAGGACCTCAGAAAAAGATTTGTTGACGCTCATCAGGCTGGAAAAGGTTACAAAACCATCTCTAAAGAGTTTGGACTCCACCAATCCACAGTCAAATAGATTGTGTTCAAATGGAGGAAATTCAAGACTATTGTTACCCTCCCCAGAAGTGATTGACCAGCAAAGATCACTCCAAGAGCAAGGCTTGGCGAGGTTACAAAGGACCCCAGGGCAACTTCTAAGCAACTGAAGGCCTCTCTCACATTGGCTAATGTTAATGTTGATGAGTCCACCATCAGAAGAACACTGAACAACAGAGGTGTGCATGGCAGGGTTGCAAGGAGAAAGCCACTGTTCTCCAAAAAGAACATTGCTGCTCGTCTGCAGTTTGCTAAAGATCACGTGGACAAGCCAGAAGGCTACTGGAAGAATGTTTTGTGGACGGATGAGACCAAAATAGAACTTTTTGGTTTAAAAGAAAAGCGTAATGTTTGGAGAAAGGAAAACATTGCATTTCAAAACAAGAACCTTATCCCATCTGTGAAACATGGTGGTGGTAGTTGTATCATGGTTTGGGTCTGTTTTGCTGCATCTGGGCCATGATGGAACAATGAATTCTGAATGATATCAGAGAATTCTAAAGGAAAATGTCAGGGCATCTGTCCATCTCAAGAGAAGGTGGGTCGTGCAGCAAGACAATGACCCTAAGCACACAAGTCGTTCTACCAAAGAATGGTTAAAGTGAATGTTTTGGAATGGTAAAAGGCAAAGATCCTGGCCTTAATCCAATGGAAATGTTGCGGAAGGACCTGAAGTGAGCAGTTAATGTGAGGAAACCCACCAAGATCCCAGAGCTGAAGCTGTTCTGTATGGAGAAATGGGCTACAGTTCCTCCAAGCCGGTGTGCAGGACTAATTAACAGTTACAAGAAACATTTAGTTGCAGTTATTACTGCACAGGAGGGGCACACCAGATACCAATATAATATATTTTTTGTCTCATTTGTTTAACTGGGTTCTCTTTATCTACTTTTAGGACTGGTATGAAAATCTGATGATGTTTTATGTCATATTTATGCAGGAATATAGAACATTCTAAAGGGTTTACAAACTTTCAAGCAGCACTGTAAGTGTGTCTTCAACTGTCCAGTTTTGGTGTACCTGTTGTCACTGCAGTCTCAGCTTTCTGTTCTTGGCTGACAAAAGTGGAACCTGACATTTTCCTCTGCTGTTGTATCCACCAAGGTTTTTGACTTCTTGTGCATTCAGAGATGATTTTCTGCTCACCACAATTTTACAGATTGGTTATCTGAGTTACTGTAGCCTTTCTGTTGACTCTGTCTGTTGACCTCTTTCATCAAAAAGGTATTTCTCTCAACAGAAATGTCTCTGCTCTTTGGGCGTTTGTCCCGTTATTGCACCATTCTGAGCAAACTCTAGAAAATGTTGTTCATAAAAACATCAATAAATCAGCAGCTATCCTCAGCCCAGCCCTCTCGCTATAACAATCATGCCACAGTCAAAATCACCAAGCTCACATTTTCCCCACATGAAGATTACCTGAAGCTGCTTCCTATTATCTGCATGATTTTATGCATTGCACTGCTGCCACATAATTGGCTGATTAGACAGTTGAACCAATTAGTAGGTGTCCAGGTTCCTCATAAAGTGCTCAGTGAATGTAGGTTCTGTGGTGAAAGCTGAGCAGCCGCTTATACTTCCATACAACAAAAGGTTTCTAAGTGCTGCCATAAATTGCAGGTTTGTGAAGCTCATGACATGCATTGTTGGTTGAAACCTGAACCATTAAGATATCCTTTTCAGTGAACTTATAATTGTTCTCTCTGTTACTCTGTGCTGATAATGCTTGTAATATGTTGCAAACATTAATGGAGACCCTGTTGCCTGACAGCTCCAGAGATCCTGGCTCAGACTCTGTCTGGCTGGACTTTGCATATATTCTGTGTTTCTGTGTGGGTTTCCTGCATGTTCTAAGTTTCTTCCCAAATTTCAAAGACTTGAACTGGTGTCTTTAAAAAGTGTCATAGTGTGGGTGAGTGAGCCTGCGAGGGATTGGTCTGTCTTCCCATATTCAAAAAATATGTTGGGTCAATTGGTGTCTCTATGAAGTGTCCAAGTGTGGGTGAGTGTCCCTGTGGTGGACTGGAACCGTGTCTCTGCTGCTGGTTACGCTGTATTAATTACAATCAGTTACAGTTACTTCTATCTTATATCATGGACCAATAACGTGGAAAAAAAAATATATAATATATATATATGCTATGTCTGAGAGTATTTTAGTGTTGCATCGCAGGAATTGTGAACAGGATTCTTGAAGGTTGTATCTGATGGCTTGCTGAAGAGAGGCACTCACCCATGGTAGGTGTTTCACCTCCAGGGTCATGCAGCAGCTGTTGGAGGCACTTGTCACCTGCCTTCAAGCCATACAAAAGAGTGTTCAGATCGGAACCAGTATTCTCAAGCGACTGCTGAGATCTAAATGATCTTATCAGTGCTGCTGGGATCAACAGTCTCAGAGTCAAACATGAGTAGATATGTGTGTCATGTTCCATACACACCATTCAGTGCAGTTGTCAAAATCCCCACATTTTTTAATCCTGGCACAGCAAGTTGAACCTGGGTATAAGTGGAAATCCAATGCACATATAATACAGATCACTGATTTTATTGGCTACATTAATTGAATTAATAGTTTAAGCAGAATATAAAGGTGTGATGTAACTGGTGACAGTATTTGTTATGCCTTGCCATCTGTTGCTTTTCTTGTTGTAAGGCAGGTTTTGAAAAAGATTTGCTGAGTGTGTTTTTGTGCTCGTACCTTGGCTGGTTTAAACCTGTTGTGGACAGCTGACTCACGAGGCTTGTCATAATCTTCATATTCTGCTTGGTGGTTAGTTTGCAGATTGGGAAATAACCAGATTTCAGATTTCTTTCAGATGTCTTACCAGATTTCTGACATAGTTTGCAGATTGCCACTTTTGAGCAACATCCAGCAATCAAATCTAACAATGTCGACTGCAAGGCTGGTGATGTCCATATTTTGTTTCCTGGAGCAGTTTGTCCACTCATTTTTAACTTCAGTTATGCATTTTTAGGTAGAACGCTAGCTTGATTTGTAGCACTAACATGCTGCATGCACACATGCGCAGTAATCTTTCTCTGAGCATGCTAGCTCTGTACCTGACTATTAGGAGCTGTTTAGCTTTGTGCGCATGTGCTAGCCTTAATTTGGCGCAATGCGCAAAAGTGGCGACTGACAGGTGGTGTATCCTTGCCACACTACAGACACCATTCTGGTGTTTCAAAGCCCTCACCCGGCTCACGTGTGCTTCAGGTGATTGACGGTTGTTTAGGGAAAGAGGTGTTAGCTAACGGTTTGTAACCATCAGCAATGTACAGTTCTGGAGACTGGAGGTGAGTAGGGCATAGAAAGGTAGGGAGGGCAAGAAATTCCGTCACGTGTTTACCTGGCCACCCGCCTCACGATCTGCCTTGTGGCCCCCTGTCGCAACGTTGAACGTTTTCCCTCGCCGCTCCAGTTCTTATTTGAGCTGCTACTCCCTTCAGAGCAATCGGGAATTGGGTTTCCCCCCCATTTTTTGCGCCGCTACAGGCAGCACGAAACGCGGAAACAAGGAACAGCTCTGATAATAAACAAGCGCTATGTTCCTCGTTTCCCCTCATTTCGCACTGCTCGTAGAGGGCGTCCCATTTAACGCGTTTCGTTCGTAAATCGCTCGTGTTTCCGCTCTGGTAGTCCGTGTGGCTGTGGTTTATTTTGCATGTCCATCATCCGCATTCGTTTCATGCTGCACGGACTGTCCGGAGAACCGTTACATGTCTTGCGCGCCTCTGGGCTGTGGGGAATTCCCCAGAAGCTTACACCAGTACACACTTCGTTTGTTGTCAGAGAGCTGTGCTCTGCACATGCACAGTCCCTGAGAGTGAGCGTTTGCTCCGTTTTGTTAAAAAGGGAGTGTTTTTCTCTCTTTCTTCTTTGCTTCTTTCTTCTAGTTAATACACCTCGTTATAAAGATGGTTCATTACACCTCAGTCCGTTCCTCAACGGATTTTACTTCTTCTGCCGTTCCTCTGCTCCTTCCTTCTCCGCGTCTTTGTGTCAGGTGGAGTGGCACAATCCTGATTACATTCGCCCCTGACACTAGAGTTTTGAGCATCGGGTCCCCACATTGATCGCGGAACCATGCCTTCATTTTTGGTTCTGGGTATTTACCCATATATTTTGGTTCACTAATTCCATCTGGAGCTAACTTCACTTAGGTCCTAAACCCGTTATATTTTTATTTCCATGGTTTGCCACTGTCTTAAAATATGACGTACAGTAACATGTTCAATATGTAAATTTGAAATATGTTTCTGCTGAACCTCACAATTTAGACATCATGGTGATTAAAAACTCAAGCTCAAAAGCATAACTAGCACCATGTTACAGACGGACAGGACAAACGTCCTTCAAGTTACTATGGTAATGTTTACACTAAATGAATAACATTCCAGACATGAGTACAGTCGTATGAAAAAGTTTGGGCACCCCTGATAATTTTCATGATTTTAGTTTATAAATCATTGGTTGTTCAGATCAGCAACTTGAGTTAAATATATCATATAGCAGATGAACACAGTGATATTTGAGAAGTGAAATGAAGTTTATAGGATTTACAGAAAGTGTGCAGTAATTATTCAAACAAAATTAGGCAGGTGTATAAATTTGGGCACCCCAACAGAAAAATGACATCAATATTTAGTAGATCCTCCTTTTGTAGAAATAACAGCCGCTAAACGCTTCCTACAGCTTCCAGTCTGGATTCTGGTTGAAGGTGCTTTGGACCATTCTTCTTTAGAAACATCTCAGTTCAGTCAGGTTTGCAGCAGCAGTTAAAGCCGAGGAGTGTACTGTACCGTGACGTTTCACTGCCACTGGCTTTTTTTCTACATGACAGTGGCTGCTGTCACTGCTGCAGCTGCTGATTATGTTTATTACATATAGACAATATAGTATGTATATATACCACTAGCGGTACATTAGTTTTTAATCACACCTACCTTCTCAAAATTAATTGTGTTTGTACTTTGACATTACTTTGACAGTTATAATTTTAAAATTCCATAAAGTATGCAAATCAAATGACGCCACTATGTTTTTGAAGAACACTTTCCTATGTACTCGTGTTGTGTGACGTGTTGGGTGGTATAAAACAACAAAGGGCTATGTATTTTTCATTCCATGACAAACAAATTCTGTTTCCTTACATAAAAAAAATCAATCGATATCATACCTTGAGTGTGACATGCCTACCTGGCATGAGAATGTTTAAGACTAAAACTATTTTAGTCATAATACTTTATATAATATTTTAATATATTAATAATATAATAACAATAATCAGCAGCTGCAGCAGTGACAGCAGCAGCACAATAGTTATAAAGTTAAACATATAGGCTACAATCACTGAGAGCGAGTGAAATGGCTTAAAGCAAAGCCTTTATTGAATAGCATAATTATAAACATTCGGAAATTAAAATAAACATCAAATGCCAACACAAAGTATTTACAAATAGTTCAGTAAATCATATTCTCTACAATACAACTATTTCACCATTCAGGTTTATGTGAAGACATCTAACTGTATTCTAAATTGTAAAATGATCCTAAAACATAGAGTTATATAAAAATAAACCCCATATTTTTGCTGAAATGATCTAAAATACATGCAGGGAGTCTGTATGTTACGTGGTTTAAGTTATATTTTTTAAAAGTGTACTGCATACTAGCCATGTAAGCCTTGCCACTATACTGATCGGTTACGCACCGTCACGTGCCACTGTCATGTAAGCCTTTGCATTGACATGCCACTGAAGCCAGTGCAGTACTGTCATGTACCGCTAGGGGGCAATTGGCATGCCACTGAAGCCAGTGCAGTAACTGTCATGTACCGCTAGGGGGCGCTTGTGGCAGTGGCACGTGCCACTGTCAGTGTAGAAAAAGCCAGTGGCATGTGAAACGTCACGGTACAGTACACTCCTCGGCTTTAACCCCCTCTCCAGGTTTGATGGTTTTCCGAGCATGGACAGCCCACATTTTCAGTAATATTCATGTCCTGGGGACTGAGATGGGCCATTCCCAGAACGTTGTACTGGTTTTCCTCTGCATGAATGCCTTAGTAGATTTTTGAGCAGGGTTTGGGGTCGTTAACCCTCGGGTCCAACTTTGTCACTGATTCTTGAACATTGTTTCTCAAGAATCTGGAGATATTAACTGGAATCCATGCGACCCCCAACTTTAACAAGATTCCTAGTACCTGCACTGGCCACACAGTCCCACAGCATGATGGAACCGCCACCAAGTTTTTACTGTGGGTAGCAAAGTGTTTGTCTTGGGATGCTGTGTTTTTTTTTCCGCTCCTTGTTATGTCCAAAATAACTCAATTTTAGTTTCATCAGTACACAGCACTTTATTCCAAAATGAGGCTGGATTGTCCAAAATGTGCTGTAGCACACCTCAAGTGACTCTGTTTGTGGCGTGTCTGCAGAAAAGGCTTCTTCTGCATCACTCTCCCATACAGCCTCTCCTTGTGCAAAGTGCGCTGTAAATAGTTTTGAACGATGAACAGTGACACCATCTGCAGCAAGATGAGGTTGTAGGTTCTTTGGAGGTGGTCTGTGGCTTGACTATGACTGTTTCTCACCATCCTTCGCCTCTGGCCTATCTGAGATTTTTTCTTGGTCTGTGCCACTTTCGGGAGTTCCTTAACTAAAGAACTGGTGCTGTGGTCTTCCATTGCCTCACTATGTTCCCTCACAGTGGAAACTGACAGCTGAAATCTCTGAGAGAGCTTTTTTTCCCTTTCCCTGAACCATGATGTTGAACAACCCTTTGTTTTCAGGCCATTTGAGAGTTGTTCTGAGGCTCCCATGTTGCCACTCTTCAGAGAAGATGCAAAGAGGAGAAAAACTTCCAATTGGCCACCTTAACACTTTCTCATAGTTGGATTCACTTGTGTATGTAGATCAAGGGTCAATGAGCTTACAAAACAAATTTTGTGTTCCAATATTTAGTGCTAAAGGTATTCAAATGACAAGGGTGCCAAAATTTATGCACCTGCCTAATTTTGTTTGAATAATTACTGCACACTTTCTGTAAAACCTATAAACTTAATTTCACTTCTGAAATATCACGGTGTTCATCTGCTATATGATATATTTACCTGAAACTGCTGAGCTGGACAACCAATGATTTATAAAGAAAAATCATGAAAATTATCAGGGGTGCCAAACTTTTTCATGCGACTGTATATACATTGATTGGTTTTATTATCCGATTAATCCTAGTCAGGGTCACCAGTGGCACCAGACAGGAACAGCCATAGACAGGGCACCAATGCATCATAGGTCACATACACTCACAGACTAATACACACTAAGGGCACTTCAGAAACACCAATTAGCCTAACATGCATGTTTATAGAATGTAGGAGGAAACCCATGTAAACTCCACACAGATGGAGTCCAGGTTAGGATCGAACTGGGATATCGGACTGTGAGGTGACAGTGCTAACCACTGCACCACCTAGCCACCCTGCATGATTATAATTTTGGACCATTACAAACATTGCTCATATTACCAGCTCAGTCTCAAATCTCAAAAGAAATTATTTCTGTGCATGTTAACCAAAGCACTGTTGTGGAGAACACAGACAGAATTATAGATTTAAGGAATGAGATATCAGACACAGACATGCATTGGACTGAAGGTTTGTAATGAGCTGCATTAACAATGATTTGTGACTTGGTGCTGAGCAGAATTGATAATACCAGTTGAATGTTCTAGAAGATTTTCAAATTGGTTGCAGTCCGAGTATGAGTGGCAGTCTGAAGAAAGAAAGAGTGAGTCAGTGAAGGAAAAAAATTCCTGGGTGAACGTGCTCTATTAGAAAGGACACATTTTATTGAGCTAGAACAAAAATGGTACTGTGTGTGTATGAAGCAATTCGTTTATATGATCTAAAATATTTGGGAAAGTATGTCACGACGGTGTAAGGATTGCCAAGACTAAAGGACGCACCACAGAGTATGCTTTTGGACTACATTTTCTTGACTGTGGTCATTTGTTATTGTGTCCTCCTTAATATATGGTGCTGTCATTCTCTCTGTGCTTTTGATCTGTCATTAAGTACTTAAGTAATCTGATAAGAAAACACAATAAAGTAAGAGCTCTGCTTTGATTTCTCCAATTGCTGTTCTGCCTGCTCAATATCTTTCAAAGATGGTTACAGTGTTCCTGACATAGTGCAACCAGACAAAACTAAAAGCAAAATTGACAACGGTCAAACTCAACAAAGGACTTTATAAAGCAAGTCAAGACTTTTGCCACTAATGGATCCATGTAAATGTGGCTGGTGGAGGGAAATGTGGCTTTTTGTCTTATCCTGGTGTTCCACTGTAAACTTGTAGGAGTGATTGAACATCCTTGACATTTGATCTATAGGAGCTTAGTTCAGAGCTCTAAGAAACCTGCTGCGTCTATTTGCATGCATGCAACACAATGCCTTGAAAATGAATCAAATGACTAATGCCATTCTCTCTGTGTTGAATTGTCTTGTCAGGGGTATTGCCTAATTTTCCACCTAAAGACCTGCACACTGCTGAGGTTCAGCCTCCCGGTGTAGATGGCTCTGTTCCGCCTGAATGGTTTTTCAATCTAGGGGCGTCCACATAAACACAAGAACAATACCGCTTCGATCGCTGTCAAGAGACTGCAATTTTGTAACACAGGACAATTCAGCACATTTCCCAGTAGTGCCAGAAATACATATTAATGAGGAGGTAGATGAATTATACCAGAGAGAAATGATAGAAATTGTGCTTGACTCCGTACTTAGAGCACGCACATAGTCCTACACTTACACACCTACATCACAGAGTCCTTCTCCTACTTCTCCCCACACATTACACGAACTCACCCACACTGCTGCAGAGCATACTGACTCACTAATCACTGCTAAGATTCCTCAAAGTTACACCTATAAACAGTACCTGCCATTAAACTTTCCAAGTGATGTTCCAGTCCAATTGCCTGAAGAGATACATGCTTATAATTTAATGTTAACAAGTAGGCTAACATCTGCAGTACTTGAACGACCTAGATTTCTGCATTCATTGCTCATTAATGCTGTCAGATTTTGATCCAAGTTCTAATAGCAGACATATTTTGCATGTACTATTCACAAACAGTACAGGCTGGAAGGAGTATGTGTACAGCCAGAACCTGCTCCCGAAATTCCCAGTGCTAATGTAAGAGGTATACCAATCTCCTTTCCCGGTTTCTGCACTACGCGAGTACCAGCGAAGCATAGCGGCCATAGACAGTGTTCTGAATGGGCTTCTGGCTGCTGGCCATTTTCTAGGAGCTTTCACTATCCAGATATTCACTATCCAAGCATTAGTTATCCAAACTGTTTTCTGGATTGAGGAGCATTCAGATAATAGGTTTAACTGTAGTTAATAAGTGGTAGAACATCTTTTAACAGCATTAACAATTGTCATAAGTCAATTAGACTTCCAGAAAGAGTACCGTATTTTCCGGACCATAAAGTGCACCGGATTATAAGACGCATGAAATGAAACAAAACTCATAAGTTCCGTCGGAAGCTCAGTTTGGTCTTTACCTGGTGCAGGGCGTCTTCTTGCTTCCTCCACTTCCGTACCATTGATTCGTTAATGTTGAATTCTCTCACAGCTGCTCTATGTCCATGTTGTACTGCGTGACCGATAGCGTTGGGTTTGAAATCCGCTTCGAAAATGAATGAATGAATGCACGTACCCTAATGCTGAAGCACATACCGTATTACTCCGTGATGCTGCGCACTATGGTGGCCGTAAGCTTCGTAACTTACCAAGGCCGTGCTAAAACATTTTGACAGATTTATGAGCGCCGTGTACCATCTACAATCGGTTCTAGGTCAGAAAGCTCAACCAGAATTAATTCATACATTAGGCGCACTGCATTTTAAGGCGCACTGTCGATTTTTGAGAAAGTTAAAGGATTTTAAGTGCGCCTTATGGTCCGAAAAATACGGTAGTTTTATGCTATTCTGGCTGTTATTCCATTAACAGTATGGCCCTTTTTTAATAAAACCATTATCAGAATATAAAACTTACAATAAACTACTTTAAGCGATTTCACTGTCACAGACAAATTTCCAATGTCGGAATAAAATCATGATTATTTTGCTAGAGTTGGGTCATGTTCGCGTCGTCGTGATTGCTTGGTGTAAGGTGGTCAGCATTAGCTGTCTTAAGTCAGGCTTTCTGTCATCTTGAGGTTCTGATGAAATCTACAGTGTTTAATATTTTCATAAGTCTTAAGACCGTGATGTGAACATTGTTGATAACCAATAGATGAGCTCTCCAGCACCAAATGGGAAATTCCATGTCTGTCTGGATGGCTCAGGTAAAGGTGATTTTTACAGTTTGGTAGGTGTAACCCTACAGGTACCAGAACAAATAATGGAAACACTTCATTTTACTGTGCTACATTTGTTTCTAAATTTGGGATATTTACTGTTTTGTGTATTTGTCAGAGTTCTATGCAAATTACTGCATGCCAAAGTATAAGGGAAATAATAAAAATGTAAAATTCAAGCACTGAAATAACATAGAAATGCAATACTGTACATAAAATAATAACATGTTTTCATTTAATCTTTAAATATCATTACAGTATTAAAAAGCCACTTGTGGCTCACTGTTGGCCTGTGTGGCTCACTGTTTTTAAGATACTTATATTATTATTATTATTATTATTATTATTATTATTATTATTATTATTATTATTATTATTATGTGTGTTTTCAAGTGGTTTAATAATCTCAAAAGGAATATAGAGGGAGTCTTTCAAACCGTGCCCATGCAAGATATTCTCAGTCTTTGCAAAATCATAGTCTGTGACAGAAAACTCTGTGACTTGCCTTTAGAGGTGAGAGTATGCCAGACTTAAGTCTACTAAAAGTCTGTTCAGAGTCTTTTCAAAGTCTTCTAGCGTATGGTTTGCAGGAAATATATTTGAGATGGGACGCTGTCTCAGAAGTGCTCAACATGGCGCGAAAGCACTGGTTCTCAGTGAGTGAATATGGAGGCATATCCAAGGCAATAAAAGTTGATAGATTTTGTAATTTACAGATTTGTAATTTGTAGGCACTGTGGTAGCCTGATGGTTAAGGTACTGGACTATGGACCACTAGGTCCAGGGTTCAAGTCCCACCTCCGCCAAGTTGCCACTGCTGGGTCCTTGATCCACTTGCTTGGATTGTAGTTGTAAGTCACTCTGGATAAGGGCGTCTGCTAAATGAGTTAAATATAAATGTACGCTTTGACATCACTTGTTCGTCTTTGTTGAGTCTCTGTTACCGAGCAGCAGTTAAATCCGTATAGTGTACTGTTCTGCTGTAATTCCCTCTTCAGTTATGTGCATCCAGAAGACTGTCAAGGCAGCGCTGCACTTCCGAGTTCTGCCTTTTTGTCTTTTAGTCAGCGTTATGTTATCAGTTGACATTTAAAAAATATATATTTTTGACTTTTGTGAATCGACGCTGAATCATCCATGGCCGCAACTCTGCATTGCGAAGCATCTTAGGATCTATTCCCCCCCCATATCTACTACTTTCTAATTTTTATTACCATAAAAATGTTTAAAGTGTTAGATAGTTCATTTTAGGTCTGTTTAACTTCTATGCCTGCTGTCGGCATTCATTCTGAATTCCATCCTAGTTGTTCTCACTCTCTGTTATGCCCCTGATCCAGATTCCTCTCACCAGTCCCACATGAGGGTATGAGGGAGACTAGATTTAGGATCATTTATGTTCTATGTCTATATGAATGATTGGTGCTGTGTTTTAAAATCTGTTAGTAGATTTGAATAGAAGGCATGTCCAATCTCATCTCATTCAGGATTTCAGGCCAGCATTGGTTTGGATGTTTGTACTAAGAAGTACTGGATTACTACTTCTTTGATGAACATACAACTGTTTTACAAGTGCATATCAATTAGAGATGCTTTATTCTCCCGTAAAATGAACAAAGATAGAGCTTTGAACTGATCATACATTAACTTTCTTCTGCAGTAAATTAAAGTGCCTGAAAGTACATTAGTGTTTACCATCACTGAATCTAGTGTCTGTAAAATTATTCACATCTTCCCAGCACTCATCTCATAGTTACAGAAGTGCCTCAGTTTGTAAAATTAGTTCCCCCATAAAGGATTAGTGTGGGGCGACCCATTGCCCTTGGGGAATTTGAGCTATTCTGTGTTATTAAGTCTGTTCTGCTTACAGCATGTCTGAGTCAAGTAATCATGAGCTTGATGATTACTTGAAAAATTGAATTGCGAGTGGCTGAAATGAAAAATGAAATGCGTGGCACGGCTAGAAGCTGTTTTTCTCAGGACTGAAATCGAACCAAATTACTTACTGCATGAGGATGTATTATTGGGTCCTGGGGTTCTGGGTTTGTAATTTATCAATGACACTATTTACTGATATTTCCAGAAATATGATTCACATTTGCATACACCAGGGTGTATTAGTGCCAGTGGTTGCTGATGACGAATGACTGGAGTACATAATGGACATGTAAGATTGTACATGTTTTAAGCTTCCGAAAGGCGTAGGTCTATACAGCATGAAGTGTGTAACAAATAGGACTTGTTCTAATTGCATATCCAAGGTTGTTACTAAGTTGTTCAAGGTAACAGTAATAACCAAAATGAAATAATAAAAAAAAAACATCTGTAGTTTGGTCTTACAATTGTCTTATATGTAAGGCAGGACTAAAATGGCACACACACACACACACACACACCGTGCATGTGTAATTTGTCTTAATTAACAGGCTTTCATATCTGTGAAAAATAAGAATCCAAATGTGGAATCAGAACTTAGAAACTAATAGCAGATCTCACATGCTCTTCAGCAGTGTGATACCTTGTATACTGTGAGCAGAATATGGGACATGTATCTCTAAAGTTTTAACATATGATTTGTAGAAAATGCTAACAGAAATCCATTAATGATGTCTATGTTGAACTTGAACGTACAGTATACTCCTGGGTAGGAACTGTAATGCTGATCCACTGGTGTACTGCAGTAGGACCGAAGAGATTACAGAGGCTAACACACTGCCTGGCCAAAAAAAAGGTCACAAACTCTAATATTTAGTTGGACCGCATTTAATTTTGATTACGGCGTGCATTTGCTGCATCATTTCCACAAGCTTCTGCAATGTCACAACATTTATTTCTGTCCAGAGTTGCATTAATTTTTCCCCAAGATCTTGTATTGATGTTGGGAGATTTGGACCACTGCACCAAATCTTCTCCAGCACATCCCAAAGATTCTCAATGGGGTTCAAGCCTGGATTCTGTGGTGGCCAAGCCATGTGTGAAAATGATATCTCGTGCTTAACTGAGCCACTCTTTCACAATTTCAGCCTGATGAATCCTGGCATTGTCATCTTGGAATATGCCCATGTTATCAGGGAGGAAAAAATCCATTGATGGAATAACCTGGTCATTCAGTATGTTCAGGTATCAGCTGACCTCATTCTTTGGGCACATAATGTTGCTGAACGTAGACCTGGCCAACTGCAGCAGCCTCAGATCATAGCACTGGCCCCACAGGCTGGTACGGTAGGAACTTGAGGGGTTCATCACTTCAGCCGCCTCTCTTCTTACCCTGATGCAGCCATCACTCTGGAACCAAGTGAATCTAGACTCATCAGACCTCATGACCTTCTTCCATTGCTCCAGAGTCTAATCTTTATGGTCCCTAGCAAATTGAAGACGATTTTGCCAGTTAGCCTCACTGACAAGTGCTTTCTTAAGGCTACACAGCTGTTAAGTCCCAATCCCTCGAGTTCCCTTCGCAGTGAGCATGTGGAAATGCTCTTACTTTCACTATTAAACATATCCTTGAGTTCTACTGTTGTTTTTCTATGATTTGATTTCAACAAACGTGTAAGTATATGCCAGTCACGGCCATTCAAGATTTTTTTCTGAACACATTCCTTCCTCGATGATGATGTTTCCCCACTGTCCTTTCACTTTTTAATAATGCGTTGGACAGTTATTTACCCGATTTTAGTAGTTTCAGCATTCTCCTAAGATTTCTCTGCTTATATGGTTATGTTTATGTTTTCTCTGCCAATAATTTGACCCTGAAACAGATTAACATCTTTTCCACGACCACAGGATGTGTCTTTTGACATGGTTGTTTAAAAAATGAGAAGCTACTCACAGCATCACTTAGGGTTAAATAACTTGTTACCAGCTGAAACATAGTCAACAATGCAGTAATTACCTATTCACTTAGTTAAATCCAGGTAATGACCATTTTTTGGCCAAACAGTGTAAGTGCAAATGGTTTATGATCAAAAAACATGGTACAATACACATGAAACAAAAGAGGCAACAAGACTAGACACTGTGCTAAGCTAAAGGTTAAGACACACAAGGATAAAAGACTAGATAGATCAAGCCAATGAAGATTCAGGTTGGAGTTTTATTTATTGAAATATCTGAGGGCAGTATTAGAAATGGTTGATTGTGTGAGACAACCAATCCAAACACGGAGGGGGCATGGTTATAATAATTGTGTAATTCTCCCCTCAGAAGATATTTAAATATATAAAACTCTAATGAGACTATAGGTAGGACAGACTAAGATTAGAGATTAGAGAGAGTGAATACACAAGAAGCTCATTAAAGAACCTAAAGACTTGCAGACTAAAACCTACAAGATGATGAGCTCGTGTTACTCCACACTGTGATGACTTTAATACATCTGATGATTATTATATGAAGAACCAGCCTAAATGGCTAGAAAGAGTACACAAGATACACAGAGACATCAAGCAAGAAAGAGGGAGATACAGAAAACAAGAGGAATAAACAGAGAGGGAAAAACATCCTCGTACAAAATATGAGATGAAACCAACGATGAAGGAAGTGACATGACACTACCTTGGAGAAAAGATTAGTCAGATGTGTCATCCTCTTCAGGGGAGCCTTACCATGACAGCAACAGCTGCATGGTGTAAACTACATAGCACTAAACACTTGCCCTTCCCTGCTATGAATTATTACAGTTTTGTTACATCACTCTGCTGGCACTAAATGATTGTTGTCCTTGTGATGTGTATATAGATAATTATATACACATCATTGCATAAAATTAATGTGTATATACAAATAAATAATGTGTAATTATATTACACATTTATATATATGTAATTTATATATATAAAACACACACACACACATATGTAGTAGTGTAGTAGTATGCCACTCACATTTCGATTGGATTAAAGTCAGGACTTTGACTTGGCCATTCCAAAACATGAACTTTATTCTTCTTAACCATTCTTTACTTCTTTCTCGCTCAACTGCCTCGCTTCCGCGCGAACTTACATGTGCCGTTCGTTTTACCACTTTTGCATTCTCACCTTCGCACCCATTCCCCACCACATTCTCTCATGCACACTTATTATTTAAACCATTCATTTGGTAGAACGACTTGTGTGCTTAGGGTCGTTGTCTTGCTGCATGACCCACCTTCTCTTGAGATTCAGTTCATGGACAGATGTCCTGATATTTTCCTTTATAAGTCCCTGATATAATTCAGAATTCATTGTTCCATCAATGGATGGCAAGCCGTCCTGCGCCCAGATGCAGCAAAACAGGCCCAAACCATGATACTACCACCACCCCCCCACCATGTTTTCACAGATATGGATAAGGTTCTTATTCTGGAATGCAGTGTTTTCCTTTCTCCACACACATAACACTTTTCTTTTTTTTTAAACCAAAAAAAAAAGTTTCTATTTTGGTCTCATCCGTCCACAAAACATTCTTCAATAGCCTTCTGGCTCGTCCACGTGATCTTTAGCAAACTGCAGATGATCAGCAATGTTCTGTTTGGGGAACACTGGTTTCTTCTTCCTTGCAACCCTGTCATGCACACCATGTTGTTCAGTGTTCTTCTCATGGGGGACTCATGAACATTACATTAGCCAATGTGATAGAGGCCTTCAGTTGCTTTAGAAGTTAAAAAAAAAAAAACCCTGGGGTCCTTTGTGACCTCACCAAAACTATTACACGCCTTACTCTTGGAGTGATCTTTGTTGGTCGACCACTCCTGGGGAGGGTAACAATGGTCCTGAATTTCCTCCATTTTGTACACAAATCTGTCTGTCTGAACTGTGGATTGGTGGAGTCCAAACTCTTTAGAGATGGTTTTGTAACCTTTTCCAGCCTGAAGAGCATCAGCAAACTCTTTTTCTGAGGTCCCCTCAGAAATCTCCTTTGTTCGTGCCATGATGCACTTCCACAAACATGTTGTGAAGAGCAGACTTTGATAGATCCCTGTTCTTTAAATTAAACAGGGTGCCCACTCACACCTGATTGTCATCCCATTGATTGAAAACACCTGACTCTAATTTCACAAACTTTCAAGCACCACTGTATATATAGATGTAAGATAGATTTATATTTCATTCGTGTGCTATTATATTTTGGTTCTACCATGTGTGTGATCGTTAATGTGTGCTTATAACTGAGGAACCAAGATGTTGTGTATTTCCTGGAAGGAGTGATATGTTGTAAGAGTTTAGGCTTTGTATGCTGTGTAGATGGTAGTATCTGTGACGCATTAACGTATAATTTGTCTTCTTGTGAAAATACTCTGCATATTTACATTACAGTAGCATAATGACTATGGTAATGTCCAGTCAACAACCATTTCAAGCAACAACTTTTTCAACAGAACGTAATGTGGTTGTTAAATGGCGCGTAACCATATATAGTTAATATAAAAGTAAATTTAACACATGGAAGCGCTTATCATGTCAGGGCTCATTTCCAAACATTACAGATAACCAGAACTTGGTATTTTGGTAGCAGTGAGGTCTGATAAAACCAAAGGGACTGTAATGCAAGTGCCACCAGCCTGGTTGGATGTTCTAGAGGAAAAGTTGGCTGTGTCTTGAGAAGGGAAAGCTGGATTGAGGTTCATATCCCCTTCAATGCAGGAACCTCATATATCAGTGAAGGGATTGTGCATGATAAAAATGGTAAAATCTAAAAAAATTAAGATGTGATACTCATCTCAGAGGACTTATGTATGTGTAATTAATGACACAGAGGAGTATTTGGAGAGAATGTGTCATTATCGCAGCCAACTAGCAACAAAATAGCTTGCATTATACACGAGAGCTAGTGAAAATGCTTCTCTTTTGCAATTTTCTGAAATTTAACATTTGTGTTTACTATTACAAATCATAATCAGCATAACAATTTGAGTGAAAAGTTCAATCTTTGAAAAAGAATTCATTTTTATTTGGTAACGTCCCCCTTTTGCTGTAATAACAGCATGCACTGACAGCATCCATGTTATCCCAGCATGATTTCACAATATTCCAAAGAGCATCCAGTGAGCAGCGCAGCCTGTGTGCCAAATTTCCTTTGAAGTCGCTGACATAGAGCTGCTAGACCCTCTGTGAATCCTGTGCATCTCTGGGTGTCTTATGATGTGATCGTGTAGCCACTCAAGATGTTATTGGACTAGGTGCTTTTCATTTGCCCCGTCTAAATGAATGGCTCTTACTGATGATTGGTTGACCTCTCAAAAGAGTGATACCTAATAGCCAGCTGTCAATCAGTAAATCAGATAAATCCACATTAGAAAGACTTGCAGTTTATTTACAATTTACAAATATAATTACAATGGTAACTCGGTTCTTGTCATTAAATGATTCCAGAAGGCTTGTCGAAAATCGAAAACAATGAGCCCTGAGCAAATTTTTCCCATAAGGAATAATGTAAATTGAATGAATCCATTCCAGACCCCCAGAAAATCCACACTATATAAGGCATTATATGCAGTAATGGAGTTGTACTGTACAGGTGCTCCCTGATTTATGAAGGGGATACGTTATGACAAATCCATCATAAGTTAAATGTAACATGAACTGAGGAGGTTAACGAGTGTTTGGTAGAGCAGCCTATACTGTATTAAAGATAAAAAATGATGTAAGTTAATGTTTAAAACACTTACAGTAACCTACAGTTGGCAAAAATCATTAACACAAATCTTATTTTATAATAAAGTGTTGAAAACTCTCATGTAATTTTGGTTTGCTTGCTTACTTATTGATGAACTCCAGGTGCTAGCATAACTGCTAAGCTAACTGCAGCCTGTATTCTAGAGCATTGTCATGGATCGCCCCTAGTGGTGAGGAGGGCGTAACAAGCCCGATTCTGGGGTGATCCGTGACAATGCTCCAGGCCTGCCTAGAGGCCATTTGTTCCCGAGAGGCCCACCCAGATGCCGTTTGTTCCTTGTCTGAAAGCTGTTATGTTATGGAGCCCTAGCTCCATCTTGGGCTCCGAAGGGGGGGGTTCTCTCCACTGGACCACAAAGGACTATAAGGAGAAGCTAGGACTCTTGAGCTAAATACCTGCAGCTGTTTAAGGCCCTATTTAAATTCAGCCCTAGCTGATGCACTAGTCCTCCTACGAGGCTTGCTCAGCGGCACTTCACCGACCTGGAGCGTCAGGACATTCGGCTTTTGTTTTCTCGTGTTTGCTTCTGCTCGTGCTGCATGTTTGCCGTTGCGGTTACGGCTGCTTCTATGATTACACTTCTGGTTCAAGTTCACCTTTGTATGGCAATTTTTTTTTTTTATGCTTCCGTGATTACTCGTGTTTGGTTCAGTTCACCTGAGACAACTAGTAGAGGTAAACCCGCGTGCGGGACCATGGTTTAGGGTTTGTTTATGTTCTCGTCCGAAGGTTTTCTTTGTTAGCCACCGTTAGCTTAGCTGGTGTGTGCTTCTGTTGTTTGGGTTTTTGCCGTGCAGGGCAAAACGTGTATAGAGATATTCCTTGGTTCGGTTTGTTGTGGCTCCCTTGTGTTCAATAAAACCTGTGCCTGTGACCCTATATATATATGAACTTTCTTACACGTGTCAATCACATGTCTGGCTGTGAAATTATTGAGCTAGTTGTGCACATGCACTCACACACACACATCCCACGAGTCAGACTTCAAGCTGCTGCGACTTAGTTTGGTCAAATGTATTTTTTATTTTAATCTATCTTTCACAGTTCATGCCAGCTAAATGTACATAATAACAGATGCTCCTTGGGAGAAGCTAGCTGGCTGACTGTGTAAAATATGATAAGCAGTGCATTGTGCAATCTGCTACTGAAAATGGAAAATGTGTTGTGCTTACTTTGTACATGTATTAGACTTATTCAGTGAAGGCAAACATATTTCTTCCCTAATCAGGCAGAATTCATGTATCTTGAACATGCCTTTTATAATACCCAAATACAGTAAGTAAAGGTACAGACAGGTCTGGAGCTTGTGGAGTCAGATAAGAGATGAGATGGAGAGCAGTATCCTGCCCCCTCACTTGAGATTTCTGCTTCAATAGCTGAGAGGATAGATAACCCTGTCCAAAACAGTCCTCATATTGAATAGTTTTATTGCCTTTTTCATCACGAGTGTTCAGAACTCCAGTACTCAATTAATATTTCCTCCTGCAAATAGTTAACTAAAATGAATAGAAGCTCACCTTTGTCATTAAAAAACTAAATTGGCCTGGGCAAATTAAACTAGTGCTGCGCTTATTATGATGATATTAACGTACCATCCACACATGTCCATACATGAAGTGCATTGGCGTGCTTCCATATCAAACAGTTAACAGTTTGAAAACCATACATAAGTTCTCAAAAAAGAAAATACATGCTGTCATGGTAGTGGCTGGTTTGGACTCAAACTGGAGTGATACTGGCTTCACTCTCTAGGAGCACTAGAGGCAAAACCAGCAGTCATGGGAGTCGCAGGGAACAGGCATCTGTCCATGTAATTATTAAATGTCTTTTATATACTGTAAACCAATGTAAAGTTTTAAAGGAGTACTGAGTACTGGGGATTTGATTCTGCGATTGGTTCTAGTGTTGCTAGGCTTGCACTCTATCACTGCACCACAAGTGACTGCTGGTGTATTCACACTTATAAGGAGGGGCTGTGAAAAAAGGTGGGAAACAAAGAACTGAACACAAAATTGCATCTGCCAGCAATGAGGAACTCAAAATGGCTTCTACAAATGACACCTGCGCTGTTTCAAAATGAAGAAAAATTAAAATGCTTTTTCTTAACACTTTTTAATTGTCTTTCATTCCCCAACTCTCTACTTTCAGAGCTTTCTGACCTCTTTCAATCTCCCAGGATCAATTCAGTTTGTATAGACAAAGTGAAATTCACACCACTGGGAAGTTTGAAACCAGCAGTCTGACTGTTAGCAGGGTAGCATTTCATTGCTGGCAATACATTTGCCAAATTTTAAGCTTGGAGGGGGCGAGAGGCAAGGTTGGCGAGTTTCTTTTTATTTTTACAGACACACACAAGCAATACATTTACCAGAAGCATCTCATTTATGGACACTGCACTGACACTGGCTCTTGACCAGTTTAAATAACCAAGTACAGCTCGTTAGGACTAAGTGCAGCTTGTTAACACTAAACGTGTTAACCGCACCATGGCTTCTGTGTAATGTAGTTCACAAGCATAATATAGCAGTCTTCCACCCTCTCTGGTCAGAGGTGGCAGTGCTTAGGCTTCTTTAGTAGCAGAAGCCGGCACAGCAGCATGCACACCTGCTGCCCCTAGTGGTGGCAGCGGCACCATGTGACCCCTGATATAAAAATGTAACATTTCTTCAATTTTTCAGAACATAAACCAGTTCTGAAATCTTACGAATGTTTCCTATATGATTTGAAATGTGTGCCCTGCAGTTGTTTCATTTACAAAATCAACATAATATATCATTTGATATATCTGCATGAGACTGTATAGGTTTAATCAAAACTCTGCCCTTTTTGCCCTTATTTTTTTTAATTGCATAGTATTAGGTCATTATTCTTGACATTTAAACATAGGTTCACGTTCATGCTGTATTATATTCAGTCATTTGCTGTGTAAAAGATTTGGCAGCAGATGAAGTGCCTTCACCCACAGAGCACCAGTGAGCAGGATCAACTGTCTATTCATGTGTTAATAACATTTTTCAGATTCACACAGCACTAAAGCATGACAACCATGACAAATCCTTGATTGCAAGAGTGCCATCGTAGCACAGAGAGAGACTCTTGTCGCACATTTAAGCTAATTGCCTATTGCTTGCCAAACAGGATGTAATTGGTATTATATTTCATGCAAAGACATAGATAAGACACTGACACAGGTATGAGACTTTCCTTGGAATTCAATCGTACCTGTATTCCAGGTATATGTCATAATTCCATGTAGAGGTTGTGCTAAATCCACACTCCAAGGTCTCTAAAATTGCGATGCCCCAACACAATCTGCTGTGCCACGCTGGCACAGGAACGATCAGTGTCCCACCCAATATTGGAAATGGTTGCATTTGTCCCACCCAAAAATAACTGTAAGGGGGAGAAAAAAACGTTTATTTTGAAGCTATGACACCGAAGGTAAGCTAGCGTATAAAAGGCTATATAAAAAGGCTAGTGTATAACATCTTGGTATCAGCATGTAAAAAAATGGTACATCACTGTTGGAACTGCTTTCAGCAGTCTAGTATGTAAAGTATGTAAAGTTTGGGTCTTGTAAAGCTTGAACTTTCTCAGTGTTAACACAAATTGTTTCGTTTCAGTATAATGCCACCAAAAAATTAAAACCATCAAAGGACACAACATCACTGAGGTTTTTGTTTTAAAAAGGTGCATTAGTGTAAGTGTACAACAGATTTTACACACAAGGACAAGGACACAAGACAAGGCAAAATCATAATAAATCATTAACCAAGCCTAGTATTTCATAATTTTGCATATCATGTATTTATTATTGTACTTATTAGGAGAACACTGGTACAAACAGGGGAGTGGCAGGTTAAGGAGTGGAACTATGTTAATATTGTGTCATTTCTCAAACATTTTTGCAAATACAGAAGGGCTCAGAATTAACAATAATAAAATTAATAATAAACAGAAATACTGATATTGATGTATTTGTTTATTTAATTGCTGTTATACTTCCACAAATGCTGTTCCATGTCACTTTACATAGAGTATTTTACTGGCTCTGAAATGTATACGTTACCGTATTTTCCGGACTATAAAGCGCACCGGGTTATAAGGCGCAATATCAACAATCGGCTGCTAACGGGTATATTTTCATACATATATGAATGAAACAAAAACTCTTAAGTTCCGTCAGAAGCTCAGTTTGGTCTTTACCTGGCGCAGGGCGTCTTCTTGCTTCCTCCACTTCCGTACCATTGATTCGTTAATGCTGAATTCTCTCACAGCTGCTCTATGACCATGTTGTACTGCGTGACTGATAGCGTTGTGTTTGAAATCCGCTTCGAAAATAAATGAATGAATGCACGTACCCTAATGCTGAAGCACATACCGTATTACTCTGTGATGCTGCGCACTACGG
>JAJAGP010005345.1:0-34800 GCA_025084515.1 Ancistrus triradiatus
AGTTATTGATTTAGGACCACGAAATTCGGCAGACTTGGTCCTGCGTGCTATCTGAGGTGAAATGTCAGGCCCATGGGGCCCCTGTGAAACCCAGCAGGGCACTGGGGCCCCTAGCAGGCCATTGACCGTGGCTTAGTCAGTTATTGATTGATGACCACGAAATTCGCCAAGCTTGGTGCTGCATGCTATCTGAGGTGACATGTGATGCCCATGGGGCCCTTGTAGACCCCAGCAGGGAACTGGGGCCCCTGGCGGGCCAATGACCGTAACTCAGTCAGTTTTCGTCCTACGGCCATAAAATTGGGCAGGCTTGGTCCCGGGTGAAATCTGAGGTGACATGTGATGCCCATGGCGCCCCTGTGGACCCCGGCAGGGCACAGGGGCCCCTGGCAAGGCAATGACCATGACTCAGTCAGTTATTGATTAATGACCACGAAATTTGGCAGGCCAGCCAGGTGCAATCTGAGGTAACATGTCATACCCATGGGGCCCCTGTGGACCCCGGCTGGACACTGGGGCCTCTGGCGCGCCAATGAATGTAACTCAGTCAGGTGACTACAATGACTACAGTCAGCTTTCGACCTACATACTTGGTCCCTGATGCACGTCACAGGGCAACGCACCGTCGCAACACACTCGCAGTTTCTGCAGGAACTGCACTTTCTAGTTATTATTATTATTATTATTATTATTATTCCACGATTTTCGGCACATTTCAACTGCCGCAGCTTTCGAGATATCAACCCCATTCGAGCATCATGGCGTTGGGTCGGGTCAGGAATGGTGTGCTTGTATAGGGCTAACCGGTCCCATAGGAAATGAATGGGCCAAAAGTTAAAGAATAATAACTCAGTCAGATAATTGATTGGGTACATATTTTTTGAGTTATGACCATTTGTTTGAGAGGTGCAAAATCGCTTGAAAGTCACTCTCTAAACGGTCTTTCTGTCACTGTTTTCGTGGAACAAACATGTATAAAATCATTATACTTTCACCTAGAAACTCCATTTAAATTTCAAATGGTAGATATACTTCCCCTTCATGACACATCCAAATATCTCGTCATTCAACAAATTAATTCTCCAGTTATGAGCGTTTGTTTGACACCTCTGAAATGAAAGAGGCAGACCAGAGACAGGGCTCCTTCTGTTCGATTCAAACACACACGCAGGCCACGCCCACACACGGAGAGCACATCGCAATGAAAGATAGATTCTTCTTACTTAGATTTGCAACAACATGTTTAATAGGAAGGGTTGATCATTACTGTAAAATATTGTATTTAATTAAACAGTCCAAACCTTTAAGTCGGGATAAACATCACTGTAATCCACACGAGCACAGAGTAAAACATGGCGGGCACAGCCGAAAACGGTCAATTCACTATCGTTCACTACACACTAGCTCCCTCCTACACTCTTAAAGGGCCAGACAGCTCTTATGTAAATCGCATTACATGACAATTACTACATGGCTTTACTAAATCGGCATGAAAGAATAATATATACAGATTAATATTTCATGCAGTAAAAATGACACTACGGCCGTTGCTCAATACCAAGTACGCCAACTTCGGACTTGCATACTTCCTAAGTATGAAGTAGGAACTTACATTGTTGGCATACTACCACAGAGGGCAAAGAGGTACCTGGCAGGACAGTTTTCGCCCTACAGCCATGACATTTGGCAGGCTTGGTCCCGGGTGCAATCTGAGGTGACATGTGATGGCCATGAGGCTCCTGTGGACCCCGGCTGGGCACTGGGGCTGCTGGCGGGCCAATGAATGTAACTCAGTCGATTTTCAACCAATGGCCACAAAATTTGACAGGCTTGGTCTATGGTGAAATCTGAAGTGAAATGTGATGCCCATGGGGCCCCTGTGGACCCCAGCTGGGCACTGGGGCCCCTGGTGGGACAATGACTGTAACTCAGTCAGTTATTGATTTATGACTACAAAATTCGGCAGGCTTGGTCCTGGGTGCTATCTGAGGTGACATGTGATGCCCAAGGGGCCCTGTGGACCCCAGTAGGGCACTGGGGCTCCTGGCGGGCCAATGACTGTAACTCAGTCAGTTTTCCACCTACGGCCACAAAATTTGGCAGGCTTCATCCCATTTGAAATCTGAGGTGACATGTCATGCCCATGAGGCCCCTGTGGACCCCGGCAGGCCCCTGTGGACCCCGGCAGGCCACTGGGACCCCTGGCGGGCCAATGACCATGAGTCAGTCTGTTATTGATTTTTCACCACGAAATTCGGCAGGCTTGGTCCTGCGTGCTATCTGAGGTGACATGTGATGCCCATGGGGCCCCTGTGAACCCCAGCAGGGCACTGGGGCCCCTAGCGACCAATGACCGTGACTCAGTCAGTTATTGATTTATGACCACAAAATTCGGCATGCTTGGTCCTGCGTGCTATCTGAGGTGACATGTGATGCCCATGGGGCCCTTGTAGACCCCAGCAGGGCACTGGGGCCCCTGGCGGGCCAATGACCATAACTCAGTCAGTTTTCGACCTACGGCCCCAAAATTCGGCAGGCTTGGTCCCAGGTGCAATCTCAAGTGACTTGTCATGCCCATGGGGCCTATGTGGACCATGGCTGGGCACTGGGGCTCCTAACAGGGCCAATGACTGTAACTCAGTCAGTTTTCGACCTACGGCCACAAAATTTGGCAGGCTTGGTCCCAGGTTCAATCTGAGGTAACATGTCATACCCTGAGGTGACTACAATGACTACAATGGTCGAATGGCTTTCGACCTACATACTCGGTCCCTGATGCACATCGCCGGGGGCACGCACCGTCGCAACACACTCGCAGTTTCTGCAGAAACTGCACTTTCTAATTTTTATTATTCCACATGATTTTCAGTACGTATCTCCTCCTACAGTTTTCGAGATATCGACACGGGAAAACACCAAAACGTCCGGGATGTTCCGGAGAAATGTGTTTGTTGATAGCTAACAGAAATGTTGTTGCATTCGCACGCTACACTCGCATTTGTGTGAAAAAAAGTCCCATTCACTTAAATGGGATTTTTTTTTCAACTGCCGTAACTCGGCATGGTCGGACCTGGGTTCAAGAACACCACTGAGATCAACTTGCAGAGATTGCACTCTTTGAATAGGGCAGAAGCTAGAGTGTGCCACTCTAGATTTCAGGGAAAATCGATTAATGCACTTTTTCACTGAACAAACAACTCTAAAACAATGATGCTTTCACCTAGAAACTCCATTTAAACTGCAAATGGTAGAGATACTTCCTCTTCATAATTCCTCAAAAGATTGATAAGATAAGATAAGATAAGATTCATTTATTTGTCATATGCAGGTTAAAAACAAGTTCAACAATGCAATGAAAGGCTTTTGATGAGAAGAACCATTTTCAATCTCGCTAGTAGGAGTAAAGTACTAAAAAGAGAAAAAAACTATTTGCCATATTGCACAAATGTAGGTATTGCACATATCGTTAAAATAGCATATATATATATGGCACAAATATTGCACAGTGTTAATATACGTAATATACGTAAACTATATTGCACATGGGTTATTGCATGAATGATGGTACACATGATGCAGTGATAATGTGATGTGATGTGCGGCAGCAGTGAATATGATACATATATCACAGTATTACCGTAATATTATTGGTGGGTGTTATTGAGTAGCCTTACAGAATGTGGATAATAACTGCTTCTGAGTCTCTTTGTGTGTGCTGATAGACTCCTGTACCGTCTGCCAGAGGGTAGCAGATGGAAGAATCCTTGTGCTGGGTGGGTGTGGTCTTTGAGGATGCTGCGTGCTTTACGCAGGCATCGGCAGTTGTAAGTGTCCTGGATTGCGGGGAGTCTGCTGCCAGTGATGTCCTCTGCCGTTCGCACCACCCTCTGTAGTGCTTTCCGGCTCTGGCTGGTGCAGTTCCCGTACCACACTGTGATGCAGCCCGTCAGCAGGCTCTCGATGGTGCACCTGTAGAAGTTCGTGAGGATGTTGGTGTTCAAACCAAACTTTCTCAGCCTTCTCAGGAAGTAGAGTCGTTTTCGGGCTTTCTTGACCACAGTGTCGGTGTGTGTTGTCCAGGACAAGTCCTCAGTGATGTGAACGCCGAGGAACTTTTGAAGCTGCTGGACCTGCTCCACCTCGGCATTGTTTATGTGGATGTGGGGGGTGTTGGCTTCCACTCTGTCTCCTGAAGTCCCACTATCATCTCCTTTGTTTTTCTGACGTTCAAGGAGAGGTTGTTTTCCTGACACCAGTTTGTCAGTGATTCAATCTCATCTCTGTAGGCACTTTCATCATTGTTTGTGATGAGTCCCAGGATGGTGGTGTCATCAGCAAACTTGATTTGAGCTGTGCCTGGCAGAACAATCATGGGTGAAGAGAGAGTACAGGAGTGGGCTGAGGTACACAGCCCTGAGGAGTACCAGTGCTGAGAAACTAATGTGGATGAGAGATGGCTGCCTATTCTCCACGGCTTGTGATCTGTTTGTGAGAAAGTCCAGTATCCAGCAACAGATAGACTTCTCCAGTCCCAGGGGTAGTGAGCTTGTTGACCAATTTGGAGGGAATTTTATGGTATTAAATGCCGAGCTATAGTCAATGAATAGCATCCTCACATAGGTGTTAGCCTTCTCCAGATGGCTGAGGGAGGTGTGGACTGCTAGAGCAACAGCATCCTCTGTAGACCTATTAGATCTATATGCAAACTGTAGGGGGTCCAGAGTGTCCGGGAGGGAGGCACAGATGTGGTTCTTGATGATGCGTACAAAACACTTCATAATGACAGAGGTGAGTGCTATGGGCCGAAGTCATTTAGACAGGATGCTGGCAGGGGTCTTTGGAATAGGGACAACTGTTGAAGTCTTGAAGATTATGGGTATTGTTAGCCTGGCTCAGTGACATGTTAAAATAGTGGTAAACACCTCTGCGAGTTGGTCTGCGCATGCTCTCAGTACCCGTCCTGGGATGCCATGCGGGGGTTTTTACTTTCCTGAAACACCCGTCTTACTGTATCTGTGTTGATACAGAGTGTGGCGTCTTCACTGTCCATATGTGGTCTGGTGACAGGCATGGTGTTGTTCTGCATCAAACCGGGCATAGAAGTTGTTGAGCTCATCGGGAATGAATGAAGCACTGGACAGTTCCACAGGCCTATTTCTCCCCTTGTAGTCTGTGATGCAGTGTAACCCGTGCCACACTCGCCTCGGGTCATGGCTCTGCTGGGCAGATTTCCACACTTTCTCTGTATTTCCTCTGTGTGATGCTTTGATGGTCCTTCTGAGGTCGTACTTGGCTGCTTTGTATGCCTCTGGGTCTCCTGAGTTGAATGCAGTGGTGCGGGCTTTAAGTTTGGCACAAACCTCTGGCCCAACCCATGGTTTTTGGTTAGAGTAAGTGCAGATGGTGGTTTTGGGTACAACATCATCTATGCATTTCCCTATGTAGCCTATACAAATAATCGCTAAACAAATAATTTTTCAACTTATGACGATTTGTTTGAGACCAGGGACTAAAACTTCCCTCACTGACATCCATGTTAATTTTCGGAACTGCGAGGGGGCTTATTCAAAAGTTTCATTTGTGTTTAAACAGTCATAAACTTTGAGGCTTTTTCGTCAATCCACATCATTTTATATCATAGCGATCAGCAAGGGGTCCTCTTTCAGACAAACTCAAATAATTGATTGGATACATATTTTTTGAGTTATGACCATTTGTTTGAGAGGTCCAAAATCGCTTGAAACTGACATTGTACACATACTTTCAGTCACTTTTTCGCGGAGCAAACGTTTGTAAAATCATTATACTTTCACCTAGAAACTCCATTTAAACTTCAAATGGTGGACATACTTCCCCTACATGACACATCCAAATATCTCGTCGTTCAACAAATAATTTTTCGACTTATGACTGTTTGTTTGACGGCTCTGACACAGACTTCACATGAAAGTTCGCTGGGACAGACGTTTCTCCGCTCCTGGCTCACACACACACGCAGGCCATGGCCACACACACACAGCTCACTAAAACACAGCCTGGCAGTTCGCAGCTGAAAGTACAGCCCTTAGTATGAACTGACAGCACTATCTTTACTACGACAGCGCAAAATCAGAAACGACAGCGGAACAACTAACAATGAAAGCTCTAAATCACTTTAAATGTTTCACTGCTGCAGCGCTGCTCAGTTCTGTGTTAAAACCCGGAAGTATGTGAGACTTCAAGGTTTGATCATTATGGCGTCGCTACAGGACATCGACAGTACAGAATTATATAGAGATTAATATAAAATGCAGTAAAGATGACACTAGGGCTGTTTCTGAATACCAACTACGCCAAGTTCGGACTTGCATACTTCCTAAGTCTGGAGTAGAAAGTTATAATTGTGAGTACATTCTCCAGATGAATGGAGCACGCAGTTTGGCTATTCTGCAATTGGAACAGCAGCATATTTGGGTATGGACACAACACCGTTTGCTTTTTACATGTACATAAAATACTACAACATCTTTTATAAAGCCTGGCAGTAGTGGAACACGTGCTCCGATCTTTTACTGTCCTTTGAATACTTTAATGTACGTGTAACAACGGACCGATCGCATTTAAGCATCAATAAAAAGCTTCCCAAACATAAGAAAGCACCAAACACTGTTACGGGACGGGGGAGAAAATGATAGAAAGAGTGATGGATTCAGCCCTGGCGCGATCCATGGACCGCCGCGCTCTATTGTCAGTAGAGGGGGTTGTAACAAACACGCCTGGTTTTACAAGGGAATTTAATTCTGAACTTCTATTTATATCACACAACTCATATTTAGAATACAGGCTGAACAAATAATAAACATAATGCATAATAAATACGTTAATAACTTTATTATTTTTAAAGTTATTAAATACGTTAATAACTCCTAAATGGGCTAATCAGTTTTTTATGTAACCTTTATTTTCACTGATAAACTGACCGCATAGTTGAATTTTAAACTACTACATTCTTCCCTAAAAAACTGTTCTAACTTCATTTCATGACACAATAACAGTATTACTTTAGAAATTAGACATCCAATGTGGAATCCTGTCATACGCCATTACCGACATGGCAATGCATTGTGGCATATTTCGCTGTTCAAGACGGCACAAGTTTGCTCTGATTCATCCTCGGTAATATGGGCGGATCGAGAACACATTCGGGGATTTGAAGCGTACTTGGTTAGATGCAAAGTCAGAAATGCAACAGTGCTTGGGCTGCGATTGATAACGTTTCACAACTACACGACAACACAAGCATAGGGGAGTATGCATATTGACAAACGGCCAACGACTACAGTCTATTTTCGACCTACCTACTCGGTCCCTGATGCACGTCGCAGGGTAACGCACCACCGCAACACACTCGCAGTTTCTGCAGGAACTGCACTTTCTAGTTTGGAAATCTTTTCAGACGGATGTTAGGCGCATTTTTTTATTTAGCGCAACTGTACCAATGATCAGACACTGGAAACCATAAAACTGGCAATTTAAGATAACTGTAAATGAATAATACAGTTCAGGTTTTTTGGCAGGACATGTAATGGGCACTGTGATGACAAATTGCCTTCTGCTAAGTGCCTGAATATGGTCCGGGCAGAGACAGAGGTGTGTAGTGAAGGTGCCACCTCTGGGTGGATGGTGGATAATGAAACTGTGGGAACTGCTCATGCTTGTTGGTGGACCAAATGATCGTCTCTACTGTTGGTCTGTCTGGGCCATCCAGAGCCTGTTCGCCATGTATGCTTGCCCTCACAGAACCACTGCTCCCAACACCTCCTAAAAGCTAGGTCAGAATGGCCTAGATGGTGGGAAATTCGTTGATGGTCAGAAATTCCTGCTTCTCTCAATCAAATGATGAGCTTGTCAACTGGGCAAAATGTCTTTGAGTGTGTCATAGAGGCATGTCTAGCAGTCAACGATTTCTCACCAAAAGGTGCACTACCAAAAAGTAGCCCCTGAGAGACTTTTTATAGATAGTGGGGGAAGCAATTTTACACCCTCTTGTGGCAACACACAGTGTCTAATCAGACTGCACCTGTAAGCATTTACATATCTGCCTGAAACATAACTCAGTTTGGAGCAATCCAACATTTATATCTGGGTGTGTTATTTTTTTTGGTTTGGCAATGAGTATAATAATAGAGGTTGCTATGGTTAAAATTTGACAAGAATGTTACAGTGGGGCAAAAAAGTATTTAGTCAGTCACTGATTATGCAAGTTCTCCTACTTTGAAAGATAAGAGAGGTCTGTAATTTTCATCATAGGTACACTTCAACTGTGAGAGACAAAATGAGGGGGGAAAAATCACATTGTAGGATCCACAAAATCACATTGTAGGATTATTAAAGAAAGATTCTCTCTTCCTAGCCTGGTGCAGGTCTACAATTTTCTTCCTGGTGTCCTTTGACAGCTCTTTGTTCTTGGCCACGGTTTACAAGTAAGTAAATCATGGTGGAAAATAAGTATTTGGTCACCCACAAACGAGCAAGATTTCTGGCTCTCACAGACCTGTAACTAGTTTAAGAAGCCCTTCTGTCCTCCACTCATTACCTGTAGATGTCAAGCATGTCTATTCAGATGCGTAAAGGCAAAGTTTATACAAAGGATGGTCGCAGGATAAACAATGCATTGCTGAAAGACAAACGTGAAGTTCAGAACCTTATTAAACAAGGGGAAGCAATGCGATTCATGCAGCCACTCCGAGGAACCCCAGCTTACTGGGAGAAAACCATGAAAGATCTGTTTGCTATGCTACGACAGATCGGAATGTTCAATAGGCAAGCAGGTTGGTGTGAATAAATCAACTGTGGGAGCAATTGTAAGAAAATGGAGGACATACAAGACCATTGACAATCTTCCTCGATTTGGGGCTCCATGTAAGATCTCATCCCATGGGGTCAAAATGATCATGGAAACGGTGAGCAAAACTCTTAGAACTACATGGAGGGACCTGATGAATGACCTGCAGAGAGCTGGGACCAAAGTAACAAAGGCTACCATCAGTACACACTACGTCAAAAGGGACTCAAATCCTGCAGTGCAAGGCGTGCCCCCTGCTTTAGTCAGTACATTTCCAGGCCCATCTGAAGTTTGCCAGAGAGCATATGGATAATCTAGAAGAGGACTGGGAGAATATCATGTGGTCAGATGAAACCAAAATACAACTTTTTGGTAAAAACTAAACTGGAGGAAGAAGTATGCTGTGTTGCATCCCAAGAACACCATACCTACTGTGAAACATGGGGGTGGGAAACATCATGCTTTGGGGCTGTTTTTCTGCAAATGGTACAGGACGACTGATCCGTGTTAAGTGAAGAATGAACGGGGCCATGTATCGTGAGAATTTAAGCCAAAACCTCCTTCCATCAGTGAGAGCATTGAAGATAGAATATGGCTGGGTCTTCCAGCATGACAATGATCCCAAACACACTGCTCGGGCAACAAAGGAGTGGCTCCGTAAAAAGCATTTTAAGGTCCTGGAGTGGCCTAGCCCGTCTCCAGACCTCAACCCCATAGAAAATTTGTGGAGGGAGTAGAAAGTCCATGTTGCCCATCGACAGCCCCAAAACATCATTGCTCTAGAGGAGATCTGCATGGAGGAATGGGCCAAAATACCAGCTACAGTGTGTGTAAACCTGGTGAAGACTTACAGGAAACGTTTGACCTCTGTCATTGCCAACAAAGGTTATGTTACAAAGTATTGAGTTGAACTTTTGTTATTGACCAAATACTTATTTTCCACCGTAATTTACAATTAAATTATTTAAAAATCCTACAATGTGATTTCCTGTGTTTTTTTCTGTCATTTTGTCTCTCAATGATGAAGTGTATGTATGATGAAAATTACAGACCTCTCGCATCTTTCTAAGTAGGAGAACTTGTGCAATCAGTGGCTGACTAAATACATTTTTATGAAAAAGTTATAAGGTGTTTATGCTTTCATTAACAGTTAAGGCATCACTTATTTTGTTGTAGAAAAATCTGATGTTTTTACAGTAATGAGTCTTGAATCCCTTCTTAAATCCTATTTTTCACTTAAAAACACTGTAAGGATATTGGAAAATAAAAGAGATAAAATAGCAATTTATTAATCCCTGGAGGGGATTAGTGTAAACATACAACACAAACAGAACAATAAGAGATTTTGTGGTGCACAAATTTAATGTTTCCTATTAAAATTGGATACAAATTACATTATTGGTATGATTCAAATTGAAATTTTGTAAGCGTATCCTTATCGTTTCTTTAAACATTCCATGCAATAAGCAAAACAAATAAGAGAAATTCAAATTCAGTCACCTACTCTGAATGAAACACTATTAATAACATTACAACATTTTATCTCTGTATATCTCTCCTTTTATCCTTTGCTCTATACTTCAAGATCTTTAACATTTTTCCCTGAATTGGACCATTCCTAAAGAGTAGAAGAACAATGCTGGCAAATATTGAAAAAAATGGAAGGCAAGTTCTTAAGCTGATTAGTGGTCTTCAGGAAACACTAAATCCAGGTGAATGTAGAGGATTTGTCGACTCCTTTTTTCTCCTCCCTCAGAGCGATGAGGTCTGAAATACTTTGTTAATGCATCAGTTTATTAGACTGTTATTTCATAGTCACTGCTACATGCTTTTGTCATTCTCCATCACACCATTCTCTTCCAGATTTAACAGGTTAATGGTCGGAAATGAATTTTCTTGTAAACAGTGCTAAAATGCATAATACTCTTTATACTTGTGCTCTTATTAATCAATCCTCTAACAATAATTGAACTTCTCTGACTTCCTGAAGGATGTGAAAAATTTATTTATGAATCTGATTTCTTACATGTTCTATGACACAATAATGAAATAAAGTCTGGTTGCAGGTCACTTACTATTTGGACTGGGGTGGTTTAGTGTTTAAGGTACTGGACTATGGACCAAAAGGTCCAGGGTTCAAATCCCACCTTTGCCAAGCTGCCACTGTTGGACAACTGAGCAAGGTCCTTAACCCACAATTGCTTGGATTGTTAAGACTGCATCATCTGTAAGTCACTCTGGATAAAGGCATCTGCTAAATGACATAAATGTAAAATATGATTTATTACTAGTAATAGTATTAGTATATGATGCCACTATTGATCTCGTCTATATATGTACATATATATTATAGCAGGTGATCAAAAATATTGCATTTAGGGGGAAACTAATGCAAAAAGTCTGATATAACTGCAGGACAGGTACAGATGAAAATTTTAGAGATGTGAATACCTGCGTTGGTGGACTGAGGTGAGGTGTTACTGACCTAACACTTTGCCACCCAAAAACGCTAATAAAATGTTTTAGGAGAAATATTTCATAGCTCTGCACTTAAATGTATGTGGTAGCATGCACATTATTGGACAAATTATAGTTGCTGTAAAAGCATTTTTTGGGAATATATTTTTATTGTTTTCTCACACAAAAGCCACAACACACAAACACATCCTCAGTCGGGTTTCAACTCACTTTTCACATAATCAGTACTTTTACTATAAAAAGTATTTACATTTAGCCAAATAAGTTGTTTGTATGGGTGATAAATGTTTAAGTTAATTTTGAGTTTTCTTTTTAATAATAATGTTAACAGATTTGAGGAGAATGTTAGTCTTTATTGAAAGCATTGCTAAAACTCAAAAGGAGACACTTAAGGTTACTGGAGATTTTGCTCAAGAGAAAAAACAACAGGAGACTTGCATAAAATTCTCAGCTTTCTTACCATTTAAGCTCAGTTTTCTCTAGGAGTAACTACAGAGAAATTATGTAGATCTTCTTTATGAATGCAGAAAAGTTCCCGCTTCAATGATAGGAATCTTGTCACCACAGTGATGAATCTCTTTGTAGCTTGTACTGACACCACTAGTACAACACTGCACTGGGGAATGCTGCTTATGGCCAAGTACCTTAACATATGAGGTAAGCAGCTAAGTTGACTGGGCAAAAAAAAATTCTCTTTGGATTCAAAGTAACGAATAAATTGGGGCCTTTAATTGGATATGTGCTGCATTGATTAATATGATTCAGTTAGCAACAATTCTTTCGACCCAAACTCAGTGAGTAGCTTCTCATTTCTCATTAAACAACCATGTCGAAAAACATATCCCATGGTCATGGTCATTGCTTTGTTCAGAAGGATGAAATCCTTGTTCTGTGTAAAGCAAAAATAGTACGGAATAAACATGGTCGGAGATCACTTTTGTGTGTAACAGTGAAAGTAAAAGTATTCTACACACACAAGGTATGATGAAAACTCACAGGTTTGGGACTAAATCACTGTGTGGCCATAATAAATCACTCATTAGTGAGGCTAATAAGAAAAAAGGCTTCTGTTTGTTAGGGAGCATAAAAATTCAACTCTGGTATAATGGACAAAGGACATGTGGTCTGATGAGTCCAGACTGGTGTGTCAGGGTAAGAAGAGAACCACATGGAGCAACACACCCATCATGCACAGTGCCCACTGTACAAGCTTCTGGTGGCAGAGTTATGATCTGGGGTTGTTTCAGTTGGTCAGGTCTAGGCTCAACAGCATGTTGTGGCAATAAAATGAAGTCAGCCAAGGACCTAAATGTACTGACGAACAGGTTATTCCATCGATGGATTTTTTTTTCTTTCGCGATGGCACGGCCATATTCCAGGTGGACAAGGCAAAACTTGAGACAAGACTGATATGGCTCAGACTGTGATATAGTTCATCTGAGAGTATGAAGAATCATCTTATACTTGAATTGACGTCCACAGAGTCCTTAAACCTATTGAAAGTCTTTGAGATATGCTGGAGTAGACTTTACAGAAATGTAAAGTCTGGGCAGAAATAAATAAGGCTGTCGAAATGTCATGGTGAATGAGCATGGTTATTAATGCTTAAGGCTGTCCAACAAAAAAGAGTGTATGATTTTTGTTGGTCAGTCAGTTTACATGGACATTTTGTCCATTGTTGGTGTCTGTGACTATGGTCGTCTAACAATGATTTCAATACCAATTTGCATGTAAAGATCGGGTCAAGGAAAAAATTGAAAGGGTGATTGGATATCGCCAACCAGTGGTGGAGGACAGGAAGAACTTACCCTACACAGACGCAGTGATCCATGAAATCCAGAGACTGGCTAACATAGTATCTTTGAGTCTACCTCACACTACCAGCTGTGATGTGCACTTCAATTGTTTCTTCATAAAGAAGGTCATTAAATATGTCATGGTCTATTGTATCAATGTATAATTTTAGTTTTTGTGTTCTGAATGTTTTATAATTGTCTTTTCTAGGGTACTACTGTGTTTCCTCTCTTGACCTCTGTCTTGAGGGATCAGAGTGAGTGGGAGAGCCCTGACACCTTCAACCCAGAACACTTTCTGGATGAACAGGGACGATTTGTTAAAAAAGATGCCTTCATGCCATTTTCTGCAGGTGATTCACCTGCAATTTACATGCAATATACTAAAATCACTTGTTCTATTTCCATTGTGAATCAGTGTTGTCATACAACCTTGTTTGATTTGGTCATGTTTAAAATATCCTTGCTATGCTGTTATGCTGCTATGCTTACTATCTTATGTTTAAAATTTAAACTACATTAGATTCGTTACTACAGAAAATTCTCCAAACTGTTAAATTTGAAAATAACTGGTCCAAGAGGATTATTTTCAGTAATTTCATAAAACTTGCATGAAATGCTGATCCTTATTTGACATGTTCTGATTCAGATGCCTTAACTTCTAACTTATGTTACTTAACACATTAGACCGGCATGTCAACATGGACCAACTGAACTTCAGACTTGAATTTAAGAAAGACTCATCTACTTGCAGGTCGCAGGGTGTGCCTGGGAGAGAGTCTGGCCAGGATGGAGCTCTTCCTGTTCTTTTCCTCATTAATGCAGCACTTCCGTTTCACTGCTCCACCAGGGGTGTCTGAGGATCAGCTGGATCTCACAGGTGTGATTGGGATTACATTAAACCCCTCCCCCCACAATATGTGTGCAGTAAAACGTACCTAATCAGAGAAGATGTATCACTGTTGTGCCTTTTTCATCCCACCATGCCTTGATGAGCGTAAGGGTATTAAATCTGGATCATTTACATGTCATATGTTTTTTTTTCCCAAAACTTCTGGATCATTAAAGGAGGGGGAGAGAGACAAACAAAGGACTGTCTCTGACAAAAATCTGAAGTATGAGTTCTCAGTGTGGTAAAACAACAATTGATCAAGGCCACTTAAACAGTATTACTCAAAATATTATTTTGATGTTGAAAAAAACAGGAAGGTTTTTCACTTTAAGAATGATTTATGTATATTACATTGTATAGGTTATAAACAGATATGTTCAGGCTTCCCCCTACTCCCACTGTTGGACAAATGACAACCTACCTCACAAATCGATGGGACCAAGTGGTATACACCAGATGTCACACTGGACACCCCAAATTGAGTTCTATTGTATTTTATTTTTTATTTGCTGTTTTTTTTGTGTCAGCCTGTGACCTTAATCTTGCATGCCCCCTTACGAACCTCTATAAAAGAGCCTTTGGCACATTATTTCTCTTGCTTTCTTTTTTCCTCAACGAAAAGGGTTATGTAAGATGCTGTCCTGGGTAGGTTTCAGAGCAGACTGAATTAGCAGTTTTTTATTAATCAGATGTCAATCTTGTGATGTAACTAGTAAATAATCCACTACCTGGCACATCTATGGCAGGATCAGAAGAAACCCAAAGAAACACAGGAAAATACAAGGTGCAACACTGTCAGTGACCAAAAATAACATGTCAGTTATTATTATTATTGTTGGTTATTGTTATTTATTGGAGATAAATAATATTTTTCATGTTGACAGATGTGAGCACATTGTATGACTTTACTGAGATCTGGCCAAAAACAGAACACAAACATTGTGTGATATGTATTTGATGTTGATAGAAAAAACAAAAAGTGGAAACGTAAAAGGTTCTATTTCTTTTCACTTGTATGTGCTGCTTTTTTCAACAATATAGTGCATAGGCCTAGCTATCTCTCTCCTCTTTGCTATCTCTCTCCACTGTTCTGCTCTTCATCATTGCTTCTTCAACTCCCCATTTACAACAGCCTCACCCTTCACTAGTCAGTGTAAATGTTTGCATCTGACACATACTAGAGCAATGAAAGCACTGATCAACGTTACATAGAAGTCTCCTACAGGTTACCAGCACAGGTGTTTTATTGGGCGGTGCGGTGCTTTTGGTTGTTTATTTCATATTCACTGGCTCTGCCTTTAAGGAAGAGCCCTATGAGCCTCCAGGATCCAAACCACTGCCTCTCTTAGGAAACCTGCTCCAGCTTGACTTGGATAGACCCCATGAGTCCCTCTGTGAGGTAAGATAACAACACATACAATTCTGAAACAAATTCCAAAGTAGAATTGTTGATAAATTACACCTTCTGGATCTTACAGCTTGCCATGTCGTATGTATTTGTATTTAAAATGTATTTGGTCGTCTTAGCAGGGTACAAAACAGTTAAAGAAGCTCTTGTGAATTATGCTGAAGAGTACTGACATGGGCGCTGACATCTTCGGCATAGGCAGTAGCACCGATGTCCTCTGCGCTGGTGTGGGCTGATGGCCTTTGTACAGGCCTCATGGAAACAAACAGCCTCCTGGCTGGCCTCTCTGGAGCAAACGGCCTACTGGCAGGTCTCACAGGAACCAACAGCCTCCTGGCAGATTTCTAACATGATTCTAACACAGAACTAATGAACTCAGGTACAGAACCAACATGCTCAGATACAAAACCAAAGGGCTCAGATACGGAGCCAGGTGGCGCTAACGATTCTAACACGGTACTAACAAATTCAGGTACAGAGCCAACATGCTCGTGTACAAAACTAAGGAGCGCGGCCAGCTGAGATACGGAGCCAAGTGGCGCTTCGGGCCTCTGTACTGTGCTGACGTGTTTAGAAACAGAGCTTGTCAGTGCTAACGGGTCAGGTACTGAGCTAACGTACTCAAATATGAAACTAGGGTGCTCAACCACGAAGCTAACATGCCCTAACGCTGGGCTACTGGGTACCGACAGCTCAGATTCTGAGCTATGGGATGCTAACTGCTCCTCTATGGAGCTAGCGTGCTCAAAGGTTGTGAGCTCCTAGACACTAACTGCTCCGGTACTGAGCTACAGGGTGCTATTGGCTCATCTATGGAGCTATGATGCACGGCGGGCTCAGATACAGAGATAGTGGGCCCAGATACGAGGCTAACATGCTCAACTACTGAGCTACTAGGCGCTAACGGCTCAGGTACTGTGCTACGGGGAGCTAACTGCTCATCTTCAGGGTTAACAGGCACAGCATGTTCAGATACAGACCTAGCGGACAGAGATACGAAGCTAACGTGCTCAAAAACTGAGCTAACATGCTTAGATACTGAGCTACTGGGCTGTTACGGCTCAGTTAAGGAGCTACGGGGTGCTATCTGCTCATCTACGAAGCTAACAGGTGCAGCGTGAACAGATACGAAGCTAGCGGACCCAGATACAAAGCTAATGTGCTCAAATACTGGGCTATTGAGCACTAACTGGAGCTTGGCCAGTACCTTCTGGCTGCTGGTGAGCTGGGGATCTCGTAAATTACAAGCAAAAGCAGGCCTGACTAGGCGACTGGTGGCTTCCTGCTTACCTCTAGCAGAGAGACCAAACCTGTCCTACAGCCCAATAATGAGCTGGTCGCAGGTTCCCAATATCAGTTGGGACCAGTTCGTGACCGCCCAGTCAAGTGCTTCGCCTGTAAGTTTACGAATACTAGACGCTCGAATAAACATATACTGGCATAAACTGGAATGCGAAACAAAAAGCGGAAACTGCCGCCAAAACAAAACGTCCTGATGAGATCACAATTACTACACAAAACGACCCGCGATGTCCGAGAGCTAGAGTCCTGCATAAATACTGTCCTAGCAGCTGTAGACACTCAAATCCAGGGCCCTAGCTTCTCCTTTGTTTGCTTCGCAGTCCAGTGGAGCACCTCCAATGCCGTGGTCCCCCTGGCGGCAAGGAGGGGGGTAGCAAGCCCAAGGCCTGGACGACCCGTGGCAGTAAGGGATGCATAATATACAGTATATAATGGCTGCTCTATATCTATCTGCACCATTTAAGAATCCGTTTATTTTTTATGCCTTTTTATGTTACTTGCATTTTCTTGTGCTTAAAATATGATGTAGACTAAATATTGTGTTTAAAAATATGCAAAATGCATTTAGTATTATTGAAAATCTGTACTACAATTCAAGCATGAATCTGGTCACCAGGGTTACCTGGACCAGGATCATTAAACCTCAAGTTTTCAATCATTAACTATAGTGAAAGGATTTTTTCATTAGGGATCCTATTTTCTAACACGGAGAACTGGAAAGAGATGAGACACTTTGCTCTATCTAACATTTGAGACTTTCGTATGGGACAGTGAAGAGAAAATCATTGAAGAAATCCAGTACTTAAAAAAGTATTTGAAAGCTTTGGAGGTATCAGTACTACATCAATACATCTCATGATCTCTATGACAGATTTCCAATTTGTTTTCCTAATACAAGATGATTTATCTGTTTAGGGAAACCATTTGACCCATCTCAACCAATGAATTATGCTGTCTCCGACATCATCTCACCCATTGTCTATGGAAACAGATTTGAATACAGCGATCTTCAGAAATGGTAGCCAGAGTAAATGAGATGTCAGGGTTGGGGGATCTGTTCCGATACAGGTGATATGCTCAAACTTCTATGTACAATTTTGGAACATGCATGTCAGTACATACACTGATGTTGGACAATAAACCCTGGCTCACCACTGACATTCAAATTAATCTGAAATGTGCCTACTCAGCTGGCAAAATTACTTTATGGACTTTGGGTTAAGAGGATAAATTGTTGTATGTTACAGTGGGGCAAAAAAGTATTCAGTCAGCCACTGATTGTGCAAGTTCTCCTACTTTTTCATCATAGGTACACTTCAACTATGAGAAACAAAATGAGAAAAAAAAAACAGGAAATCACATTGTAGGATTTTTAAAGAATTTAATTCTAAATTATGGTGAAAAATAAGTATTTGATCAATAACAAAAGTTCAACTCAACACTTTGTAACATAACCTTTGTTGGCAATGACAAAGGTCAAACTTTCCTGTAAGTCTTCACCAGGTTTGCACACACTGTAGCTGGTATTTTGGCCCATTGCTCCATGCAGATCTCCCCTAGAGCAGTGATGTTTTGGTGCTGTCTTCTCGGCAACATGGACTTTCAACTCCCTCCACAAATTTTCCATGGGGTTGAGGTCTGGAGACTGGCTAGGCCACTCCAGGACCTTAAAATGCTTTTTACGGAGCCACTCCATTGCCCGAGCAGTGTGTAACGAAGCACACATGCTTCGTTGTCTCACAGCCAAGAACCCCTCCTCCTGGTCCGAGCAGCATGCTTCTTGTACGCCAACGGCGTACCCGCTTACACCGTTTGCATACTGTTACGCTCTACGGCTTCCTAGGTTGCTTTAGTGGCGTTTATCGCATGGTTAAAGTGGTGCTCGTTGGCCTGTTTGTGCAACCGGGTATCGAGAATAATGGCCAGTTCGTAGAGGCTGGCCAGCAAAGCGGGGGGGTCATGGGTGGCCAAGTTGTTCTTCAGGTTCTCATTGAGCCCCTTTTGGAACATGACCGTGAATCCTCATTGGGGGGGGGGATGGGGGGCGGAGGAGCAGTGGGGGGTGATGGTGGAGTGGGAGGAGGGCTGGGCTGGGGAGCGACCAGCAGCTTATTGCTGAGCTCCTTTATGCTCACCTCCAGAGACTCCACCTGCTGGGTGAGGCCGGTAAGCTGTTGCTCATGGCATCCAAGGGTTGCTCCATGATGCTGGAGAGCTGCACCGGACGGGATGGAACCTGCTGGGTCCATGCTGGCAGCACTGTACTGTTACGGTATGGGATCGGGGCCGAGGGAGAAAAGGGAGACGAGGACCCAAGTGCAGGAACTCTCCAATAAAACTCTACAAAAGAGAGAAGAAAGGGAAGGTTGGAGATTTGAGTGAAAAACACCTTCCCTGCTGGAGTGTGGGAGAACTGGTGAATGGTCCGAAGTGTTGATGGCTGGGATCGAACCGGGGATGAGCGTGTTCAGAGACAAACGCGCTACAAACGTGCCACACGAGCAGTGACGTTAGAGCAGTACTGAATGGAGGTAAGTGAATGGAAAATGTAGGAACCGCAGAACGCAGATTCAAAAGCCAAAGCGAGGCCACTAAACGGTGTATCAAGGAGGAGATATAACACTAGAAACACAAAAGCTCCCTCGACGAGGCCGAACCACGCGATAAACGCCACTAAAGCAAACTAGGAAGCCGCAGAGCATAAAAGTACACAGACAGTGTAAGCAGGTACGCCGTTGGTGTACAAGAGGCGCGAGCAGGGGCTCGCTTGTGCTGCTCGCGAAAACGCAAAGGGCGGCAGAATACCGTCCCAGAGTGGGGGAAAACATTTCCTGGCCTAACAACTAGACCCTACCGGTTACCTCGAGCTTCTAATCGGGAAGCATGTGAGTGGAGAGAGCTAACCAAACGTAGTCTAGGGCGACAGTGCTGCATCTGCGGCCGCTCAGAGTGTTTATTTAAGGCCGAGCGGCAGGTGCGCCTGATTCCCATGACTGAAGGGGGGGTGTGAGCGCCAAGCGCTGACAGCACGTGCGCCCAGGTCTAGACTCGGCATGAGTCCATATAAATCCACTGCTTATTATTTGAAATTCAACTCTTCACTCTGGCTATGTGTACAAGTGCAAGGTTATTAATCCTCAAGACAAATTTCAATTCTACCTTTTCTCTCCAACATTTTAGAAAAAGATGTGTAGTTACCTCCAACGTAACTGTTGCGGTTCGCCATTAATAAAAAAATACGAACCGTATTAAATAAAATATAAAGAGGTTTGGGACCCAAATGCAGTTAGCTCCAGTTGTTAATTGTAACTGAAATAAAACGAAATAAATAAAAGGAAATGAAATAACAAATATAAATAATAAATAAAACTAAATAAACTAAACTGCACGCTGGAAGCGTAAGGTGCAGCTATTCACAGCACGCTTACGGCGTGCCTCCGTTGCGCAATATAAGCACCAGGACTGCGCATGCGCAATGCGCAGCAACCCGGACGGAGCTTCTGTGAGCACGTGCGGCTCCACCGCGGTTAAACGCGGCCATGGGGGCATGGCACAGTTGCAGGGAAGTGAAGAGGATGAGATTATTAAACACTGCGTCCTCTTTAAAGGCAATCAGGGAATTAATATTCCCGATCGCGACAACGAGGGGTGACGGCGTGAGAGGAGACGGCGGGATAAAGGCTCAGAGCTGCAGGTGGAGCTCGGCAAAAGTAAAAAAACAATAAACAACAAAAAGGCGGACCCTACCCTATCTAGGGCCCTAACATTACCGAGCTGCCTCCAGACAACTCCCGTCTGAGGGACTTGGTTCCCCCAGACTATCTTTATCCCTATCAAAATAAATAACAAACTGAAAGAAATGAAATAAGCCATCAGAAGCCGGAGTGCAGGCAGCAGCGAACGGGTCAGCCACCGGGTGCATTCAAAAACAGTCACGTGAGACGCGGGTCACGTGAGCGAGAGTGAGGCAGTGGCAGCCACAGCGTCCCTAAGGAGAGAAATAATATAAGCCACGTGGGAACGTGGCGTAGGGAAGTGGGAGGCCCGCAGTTCAAAGGTAAGGCAGCATTGCATTAAAAAACCTCTGCAGCACTCCGGTTTGCCCCCGAATCTTTCGGGGGTGGCGATGGGAGGGTCTCCCATGGGGGTGGGGAAAACAGGAGGGGTGGGAGGGGGTTGGGAGAGGCAGAGGGGGTGTGGGTGGGGAAGCGACCACCTGGGTGGCGGAGAGCTTGGCAGAAAGCTCCTTGACTGCCTCAGTAAGGACCTTGACTTGCTGGGTCAGAAACGTATGCTGCTGGTGGAGAACCGCAGCAGCCGGAGGCGAGGCTCCTGCTGGGTCCATACTGGGCGCTCTCTACTGTTACGGGGGACCCTGGGAAAAGAGAAAATAATGGACCCAATTGCAAAGAAAGCCCCACAAAACACGGGAAAATAGAAGCAGTGCCCCAAAACGGGCACTAGGGTAAATAAATATAATTGTACTAACATGGCTTCTGCTGTGCTTGTTCCCTGTGCCGAGTGTGGCATGTTTAGCTATTCTTCCTCCGTCATTAGTGTAAATTTTACTTGTGATAGGTGTAGGCTTGTAGCCAGTCTGACGGAGAAGATTGTAGTTTTAGAGGCGCGCATCCAGACATTAGAGAAGGCTAGCTCACCTCCTAGCTTAGCAGATCTGGATGCCAAAGGTGAAGTTAGAGCCCGGGCAGAGTCCTTGCAGCAGGGCAAGTGAGCGACGGTTCGGCGACGTAGTCTTAAGGCTAGTCCACGAGAGCACCACTCTTTACCTGATCACGTGTCCAACAGGTTTGCCCTCCTCAGTGAAACACCTACTGAGCAGCCTGTTGAAAGAGCTCTGGTCATAGGTGACTCTATTTTATGACATGTGAAACTTGCTACCCCTTTAGGGACACCAGCAGCTAGAGTTCTCTGTATCCCCGGAGCCAGAGTGCAGGACATTGTAACGAGTCTTAGTGAACTCGAGAGCCGCAGATTCTCTAGGATAGTTATTCATGTAGGGGCTAATGATATACGCCTTCGTCAGTCAGAGGTTACTAAGGCTAATTTTGTAGAGGTGGTTAGCGTGGCGAAGGCAATGTCCGATGCTGTAGTCTGCTCTGGCCCCATCCCAATGAGGCGAGGTGACCAAGCCTACAGCAGGTTATGGTCGCTGAACTGCTGGCTGTCCAACTGGTGCTCTGAAAACAACGTGGGCTATATAGACAACTGGATAGCCTTTAAAGGTAAGCCTGGCCTTTTAGGATGGGATGGTGTGCATCCCACTCTGGAGGGTGCTGCTCTCATCTCCTGCAACATTGCCCATAGTCTTATGGCCCAATTGGTTAGGGGCTGACTATCCAGAGCAGGGGTCAGGCAGCAGACAGACCGGCTTAACCAACTCTCTGCTGGTAGCCATGCACTGTCAACCAGAACCCACATTATTGAAACTGTGTCTGTTACCCGCATCTGCCCTAAACGTAAACACTCTCAAAAAGTCTGTTTTAATAACCTCATTTGTATAAACACAGATAGCTGCCAAAGAAATAACAACATTAGACTAAAGCTAGGATTACTTAACATTAGATCACTTACAAACAAAGCAGTGATTGTAAATGAAATGATCACTGATAAACGCTTACACGCTCTCTGTCTCACTGAGACTTGGATTAGACCTGATGAATATTTAGCCTTAAATGAAGCTTCCCCTCCTTGATACAGTCATGCTAGTCGCCCTTGTCCTAATGGTCAGGGGGGAGGCATAGCTACATTTTTTTGACAAAGAGTTAGGTGTTACAGCTAAATCCCAATACAAGGCTAATTCTTTTGAAATACTGATTCTTAATGTGACTGATCCATCATTATGGAAGTCAAAACCACACTCTTTTCAGCTTATCACTATTTACCGCCCTCCTGGTCCCTATTCAGAATTTCTTCAGGAATTTGCTAACTTTCTTTCCTGCTTACTACTGTCAACAGATAAGGCTTTAATTGTAGGTGATTTCAATATTCACTTTGACAAAGAGCAGGATCCACTTAAAATTGCTTGTGAGTCCATTTTAGAATCCATGGGTATCACTCAGAATGTGATGGGACCAACCCACCGCTGTAATCATACTTTAGATCTAATATTAACATTTGGTATCAATATAGATAACCTTGATGTTTTCCCGCAACGTGATTTGATTTCAGATCACTATCTTTTAGTATTTCAATATAGATACCTGTGTTCCCACAAGTGATTCGATTCAGTCACTATCTTTTAGTATTTGAGCTATCTCTAATAAATAAAATCCTTCTCGCCTCGTTATCACACCAAGCGCACTATCACATCTGCTACTCCAGCTGCGTTTATTAAAAAACCTACCAGACTTAAAATTTAATACACCTACGGAGATAAATCATCTTGAGTGTTAAATGAGCAATTAGAATGTGTGCTTCGCTCAACCCTGGACACGACTGCCCCTGCTAGGGTCAAACGTATTAGGGAAAAAGGCTAGCACCATGGTATAATGACCACACCCGTACCTTAAAGCAAAAGAACACGGCATTTAGAGCGCAAGTGGAGACATAGTAAATTGGAGGTTGTTTAAGATTGCTTGGAGGGACAGCATGGCAGAGTATAAGCATGCCCTCACTAAAGCTAAAGCTTGCATACTTCTCTTCAATCATAGAGAAAAATAAGAATAATCCAAGATTTCTCTTTAATACAGTCTCCAAATTTAACAAAAAAAACCCACCAGAAAGTGACTCTCCCATTCTGTGTAATTTTAACAGTAATGATTTCATGACTTTCTTTAATGATAAGATAGAAAACATTAGGGCATCAAACTCAATGCTCATCACATCACCAAACTGTTCAGCAACCTTCCAGATGCAGCACTAGTGAAGACATCTGGTTCAATTAGCCGTAAATCAAGATTAGAATCTTTTTACCCCCAATTACTATACTGAACTATCCGCACTGATCAGCTCGTCTAAGTCATCAACAGTTTGTTAGATCCAATTCCTACAACGTCTACTCAAACAAGTATTACCTAGTGTTATAGAGCTAGTGTTAGTTTATTTTAAATTCATTATCCCTTGCCTTAGGTTATGTGCCCAAATCCTTTAAGTCTGCGTTATCAAACCACTGATTAAAAAGCCAATCTTGACCCTTGTGTGGATATCTAATTAAGACCAATTTCAAAATCTACCGTTTCTGTCCAAAACCTTAGACAAAAGCCGTACTATCAGCAGCTCTGTAGTCACATCCAAAGGAATGAAAACATTTCCAGTCTGGCTTCAGGGCCCCATCATAGTACTGAAACAGCATTACTTAGGGTACTAATGGACTTGTTAATGTCCTCAGATAAGGGATGTGCTTCTTTTCTTGTTCTGTTAGATTTAAAGTGCAGCATTTGACACTATAGATCATGATGTTTTACTAAACAGACTAGAAAATACTGTAGGTATTAAAGGATCAGCACTTCTTGGTTTAAATCCTACTTAACTGACCGGTGCCAGTTTGTTCATATAAATAATCTAAGGTCTAAGCTCTCAAAAGTGAAGTATGGGCGTGCCTTCATGGGTCAGTGCTTGGCCCGGCTTTATTCTCTCTGTACATGCTGCCACTAGGCTTCAGTTATTCGACTAAACATGGCATTAATTTCCACTTTCCACTGCTATGCAGATGATACACAGCTGTACATATCAGCCAAAACTAATGACAGCCTTACAATCAACAAAATCGAGGACTGTGTAAAGGAAATAAAGATTGGATGTTATTTAATTTTCTCTTACTTAACTCAGATAAAACTGAGCTGCTATTAGTGGGACCCAAGGCTGTGAGAGACAAGTTAGCTACATCTATCCTAAATCTAGATGGCTTGTCCAGTATTGTTTGCCCCGTCCATCTGTAAAAAACTTAGGGGTCACATTTGATTCAGATCTCTCCTTTTGATGCGCACATTAGCAAGCATCACTCGAATTGCTTTCTTTTCAATTACGTAATATCGCTAAACTGAGAAATATCCTCTCTTTTAACTGAGGCAGAAAAACTTGTTTCTGCGTTTATAACCTCAAGGTTGGATTACTGTAACGGCCTTACTTACTGGATGCTCTAGTAAATCTATAAATAAACTTCAGTTAGTTCAGAATGCAGCTGCCCGAGTGCCCTAACTCGAACTAGAAAATTTGATCATATCACTCCTGTTCTATCATCACTGCACTGGTTACCAGTCAAATTCCGCATTGATTACAAAATACTTCTTATAACTTATAAAGCTCTACATGGCCTGGCCCACCCCACATTATCTGAGTGACCTCTTAGAGTTTTACAATCCAACTCGTCTACTTCGTTCGCAGGGTGCAGGACTTCTTTTAGTTCCTAGAATTAAAAAAGTCACAGCAGGGGGAAAGGCTTTCTCATACATGGCCCCCCAACTATGGAATAAACTTTCCACTTTTCGTTCGAGATTCAGACACCCTCCAAAGTTTTAAGTCTAGGCTAAAAGACATACTTATTTACGCAGGCTTCTGAACTAGATTTAGACCAGGGTTGCATGGCTTGGGTTGCTGGGGCCGGAGTCTGGAGTCATGTCTGGCCTGCCTGCCTTGTCCGCTTGCCGGGGGGAGTGTCAAGTGGGCGGTCTGACTGAACTAGGGCTGGGTCCTCGTTATCTTGACTCATGCATCCTTGCCCTTAGAATAAGGGCAGAGCTGGGGGTTCATAGTCAAAGAGTCTTATGGTGATCAGAGACGTTGGGTTGCTGTCTTCTGCCGCTCGTGGGGTTGCCCAATGTCTCATGTGATCCCTCTTGGCTGTGTTTCCTACCAGTTTCTCCTCTTTCTAACTTTCTAGCTATGCTGCTATAGCTAATGCTGCCGGGGTTCTCATGCTACACTTGGCATCAGTGATTGGCATGGCATCAGTGATTGTTAATAAACACTGTTGCTCTTAATCAATAACTAATTACATTTTCTGTTTTCTCTCCGAGCTGTGTTCCGACAGTTCTGGCCCCAACACATGATGTTCATCTGATGGAGCTTCCACGTGCATAATTCACATTTTAATTTCGACCATGACTCCATGACTTTAGTTAGTTTCGCTCTTAGATTTATCATCATACCCAGGCCACTTAATGTCGATGTGAATACTTCACATTTTATTCGAACTTTGACCTCCATGACTTTAGTTCGCTCTTAGATTTATCATCTACGCCACCCAAGGAGGTTGGGTGCCATTTTTGAGTCTTTGTGTCCTTTCCCAAGGTTTCTTCCTTAGAACTAGGGAGTTTTTCCTTTCCACTGTCGCCCTAGGCTTGCCTCCCCCTTTTTTTGAGTCTTGGTCCTCCCAAGGTTTCTTCTTCCTAAACTAGGGAGTTTTTCCTTTCCACTGTCCCCTAGGCTTGCTCATTTTGGGATTGGACGTAGTTATTAGGGAGATAATCTAAACTTGTAAAGTTGCTTTGAGACAATGCTCCATTGTAAAAAGCGCCTATATAAATAAATCTGACTTGAACTTGACTTGACTATCTCTCTGTCTCGCCAGCAGATACAACTCCTTCTCTCCTTCCCTACTGTCTAACCTGTCATATAACCCATCGTAGGCCTTCTGCTTGGCCTTTGCTACCTCCCTCTTTGCCCTGTGCATCTCCTTGTACTCCTGCCTACTCTCTTTAGTCCTGTCCCTGTCCCATTTCTTCTTTGCTGACCTCTTTCTCTGAATAACCTCCTGCACTTCCTCGTTCCACCACCAGGTTTCCTTTTCATCCTTTGCCTGTCCAGAAGACACACCCAGTACCTTTCTACCTGTCTGTCTAATCACTGTTGCTGCTACTACCCAGTCATCTGGGAGCTCTTTCCTATCACCCAAAGCCTTTCTCAGCTCCTGTCTGAACTCCTTACAACATTCTTCCTTTCTCATCTTCCACCATTTGGTCCTCTGCTCTGACTTTGTCCTCTTCCTCTTCCTAACCACCAGAGTCATCCTGCACACCACCATCCGATGCTGCCTAGCTACACTCTCCCCTGCCACTACCTTACAATCACCAATCTCTTTTAAGCAACCTCTTCTACATAGGATGTAGTCTACCTGTGTGCTCCTCCTTCCACTCTTATAGGTCACCCTATGCTCCTCCTTCTTTTGGAAATATGTGTTAATCACAGCCATTTCCATCCTCTTTGCAAAATCCACCACCATCTGTCCTTCTAGGTTCCAATCCTTAACACCAAACCTGCCCATCACTTCCTCATCTCCTTTATTACCTTCACCAACATGACCATTGAAATCTGCACTAATCACCAGTCTCTCCTCCCTGGGAATGCTCTCAACCACTTCATCTAACTCCCCCCAGAATCTCTCTTTCTCCTCTAGTTCACAGCCAATTTGTGGTGCATAGCCGCTAACAACATTCACTGTTACACCCTCAATTTCCAGCTTTAAACATATTATCCTATCTGACACCTTTTCACCTCAACAACATTCTTTACATAGTCCTCCTTCAGGACCACACCAACTCTATTTCTCTTCCTATCCACACCATGGTAGAACAGTTTAAACCCTGCACCAATGCATCGAGCCTTGCTACCCTTCCACTTTGTCTCCTGCACACACAAAACATCGACCTTTCTCCTCTGCATCATATCAGCCAGCTCTTTACCTTTCCCAGTCATCGTCCCTACATTTATGGTTGCTACCCTCAGTGCTATATTCTTTCCGCTCCTGATTTCTCTCTGTCTCCTCACACGTTTCCCTCCTCTTCGTCTTCGGCAAACAGTAGTCCAATTTCCGCTGGTGCCCTGTTTGCTACCAGTACCAGTGGCGGTCGTTGTTAACCCGGGCCGTGACCGATCCGGTATGGTGAAATTATTATGAACTCGCATACTTTATTTGGCAAATGTTTTACACCGGATGCCCTTCCTGACACAACCCTCACCATTTATCAGGCTTGGGACCGGCACTAGAAATACCCTGCCTGAGCAATCTAGCGGCTGGTTTAATGCGTCCTCTAATATACAGTTAATTATTTAAAGCTTGAGGTTGTACACATAGTATGATGACCCTGGTGACCAGATTCATGCTGGATTTGTAATAATGTAAGTTTGATTTTCAATGAAACTTTATGCATTTTGCATATATTTAAACATCAATATTTAATCTGCATCATGTTTTAAACACAAGCAAATGCAAGTAACATGAAAAGGCATAAAAAATAAAATAATTCTTAAATGGTGCAGATAGAGATAGAGCAGCTGTTATATATATTATGCATCCTTACCATGTTGTTCACTATGCTTGAATGTGGGATTGATTTCTCTTTCCCCAAACTCTTCAGCATAATTCACAAGAGCTTCTTTAACTGTTTTGTACCCTGCTAAGACGATGACCTTCTTAGGACCAAAATACATTTTAAATACAGATCCATATGTCTTGGCAATCTGTAAAATGCAGAATGTGTAATTTAATAAAATTTCTACTTTGGAATTTGTTACTGAATTGTATGTGTTGTTTGTTTTATTCTTACCTCACAGAGTGACTCGTGGTCTATCCAAGTCAAGCTGGAGCAGGTTTCTCAGGAGAGGGAGTGGTTTGGGTCCAGGAGGCTCATTAGGCTCTTGCTTAAAGACAAAGCCAGAGAATATGAAATAAACAACCAAAAGCACCACACCGCCCAATAAAACACCCGTGCTGGTCACCTGTAGAAGGAGACCTTCCAGAACAGCCATAACTAAAGAAAGTAAACGACTTATACCTAATGTTGATCAGTGTTGTAGTATGTGCCTACTGCAAATATTTAAACTGAATAGAGAAGGGTGAAGCTGTTATGGGGAGGAGCAGAGACAGTGAGGAGACATATAAGTAGACCTATGCACTATATTGCTGAGAAACTATATTGAGTAGCACATATAGGTAAATGATTAGTCCAGGTTATGTATTGCTCAAACTGGTCTAGACTCTGCAAAGAAAAAAACGTATACAGTAGAGTAGGTTAATTTGGAATCATATTGAAAATTGCACTTGAAAGTGTTTGAAGTGCTAAAATATTGAATCATCTAAACAAGCCTATACACTCACACACTCGTTCACACACACTAAGGGCACTTTAGAAACACCAATTAACTTACTAACTTGGAATGTGGGGAAGAAGGGGAGCACCTGGAGTAAAAGATAGTCTTTAAAAGATATATTGCTGGTTCTGATGCCATAAGGGGAAAAAAAAGATAATAAAAAGCATCATAGTTCCCCCTGGACAGAACTGAAAACAAAACCGAATGAAATTTAACCTTTTACTTTTTAGATTTTCAGTATTTGTTCTCTGATAAACAATAAATAAATGTCACACGAGGTGTGTCCTCTTAAGTCTCAGCACAGATCTCAGCAAAGTCACACAATATGCTCACATGTGCTAATATTTAGCTTTTGTATGTGAGCATACAAAATTCCCATTTAGCTAAAATTAACAAAGGGACAAAGCTCTTTACATGAACTCAAATATTTATCAACCAACAATAACAGCAATGAACTTGTTAGTGTGGTTTGGTTACGGAGTGTTGGAACTTGTAATTCCCATGAATAGAATCGAATAGAATAGAATAGATTTATTGTCCCTGAGAAAACAGTGTTACAAACAATGTTTAAGCAGTGAAAGTGGGTTTAGCATCCTCTCTAAGGCAGCAGTATTACAAAATGGAATAATTAAGAACTTACAATTTACAAATCTAACAAAATTTTACAAAATATTATTTACAAGAAATATATACACAGGTTACAAGACTGTTAAAGTGATTTATGCTAAAGTGATAGTGTGCAATTCAGGGGGTCGGAGGGTCCTGTAACGGCTCATCTTGATGGATGGGTCGGGTGAGGGGTGACGGCTTTCACAGCCTGAGGGTACAAGCTGTATGTCTGTGTGGGGTTTGACTCACCCTGCCACAGATGTGCCAGGTTGTAAATTATCTTCTATATTTACATTTTGAATATAATATATTGCATATAAAGTATATGGATATTAAAGACAAGAAAGAGGTCTACTCTGTAGTAATTGACTTTTCAATCTACATTTTTGGTAGATCTGTAACCAAAGGGGTCAAGACTTCTTATAGACTAGAAACACCTCCCATCTTCTACCCTTATGTGTTATTTTTATATAAGCAGTCTCCTGTGATATCAAAGTGCTAAGAGTTTCACTTTTGACATAAAGATCTCTATCACACATTAAATTGAATGTCTAACAGACTTTTAATTTTATGATCTGTGAACTGAGTGTGAATATGCTGATCCAGCACTGTATCAGAGATCTAAAACAACAGCATATGGCTTACCCTTTATCCTAGTCTTGTGGGTGGTGATCAAAAAGCATGACAAACAATTGTAGAGTAAGGCAAATCCGTGTCTTGAGCATTGATATGCATTGATTGTATTCTCTTTAATTTAATATAGTCTATATATTAGGCTATAAAGCATATTATTATAATTATTATTATTACTTTAATATAAAAATATACATTGCTCAAAAAAATAAAGGGAACCTTAACAACACAATATAACTCAAAGTAAATCAAAAAACTTCTGTGAAATCAAACTCTCCACTTAGGAAGCAACACTGATTGACAATCAATTTCAACATGCTGTTGTGCAAATGGAATAGACAACAGGTGGAAATTATTGGCAATTAGCAAGACACACTCAATAAAGGTGGTGGTTCTGCAGGTGGGACCACAGACCACTTCTCAGTAACCTATGCTTTCTGGCTGATGTTTTGGTCACTTTTGAATGTTGGTGGTGCTTTCACACTCATGGTAAGCATGAGACGGACTCTACAACCCACACAAAGTGGCTCAGGTAGTGCAGCTCATCTATGATGGCACATCAATGCGAGCTGTGGCAAGAAGGTTTGCTGTGTCTGTCAGCGTAGTGTCCAGAGGCTGGAGGCACTACCAGGAGGCAGGCCAGTACATCAGGAGACATGGAGGAGGCTGTGGGAGGGCAACAACCCAGCAGCAGGACCGCTACCTCCACCTTTGTGCAGGGATGAACAGGAGGAGCACTGCCAGAGCCCTGCAAAATGACCTCCAGCAGGCCACAAATGTGCATGTGTCTGCACAAACGGTTAGAATTCGACTCCATGAGGATGGTATGAGGGCCCGACGTCCACAGATGGGGGTTGTGCTCACAGCCCAACACCGTGCAGGATGCTTGCCATTTGCCAGAGAGCACCAGGATTGGCAAATTCACCACTGGCACCCTGTGCTCTTCACAGATGAAAGCAGGTTCACAGTGAGCACATGTGGCAGACGTGACAGAGCCTGGAGACGCCGTTTAGAGCGATCTGCTGCCTGCAACATCCTTCAGCATGACCGGTTTGGCAGTGGGTCAGTAATGGTGTTGAGTGGCATTTCTTTGGAGGGCCGCACAGCCCTCCATGTGCTCGCCAGAGGCAGCCTGCTGCCATTAGGTACCGACATGAGATCCTCAGACCCCTTGTGAGACCATATGCTGGTGCGGTTGGCCCTGGGTTCCTCCTAATGCAGGACAATGCTAGGCTTCATGTGGTTGGAGTGTGTCAGCAGTTACTGCAAAATGAAGGCACTGAAGCTATGGACTGGCCCGCCCGTTCCCCAGACCTGAATCCGATTGAGCACATCCGGGACATCATGTCTCGCTCCATCCACCAACGTAACATTGCACCTCATCAGGAGCATGCCCAGGCATTGTAGGGAGGTCATACAGGCAAAAGGAGGCCACACACAATACTGAGCCTCATTTTGACTTGTTTTAAGGACAATACATCAACGTTGGATCAGCCTGTAGTGTGTTTTTCCACTTTAATTTTGTGTGTGACTCCAAATCCAGGCCTCCATTGTTTAATAAATTTGATTTCCATTGATGAATTTTGTGTGATTTTGTTGTCAGCACATTCAGCTTTGTACAGAACAAAGTATTCAATGAGAATATTTCATTCACTCAGATCTAGGATGTGTTATTTGAGTGTTCCCTTTATTTTTTTTAAGCAGTGTATTAGCTTCCTCATCAGATTTAAGGAGTTTTTCCTTGACACTGTTGCTCTAGGCTTGCTTAGGCTTGTGAGCCCAGATGGTTGTAAAGCTGCTTTGAGACAATGCATTGTTGGAAAAACTGCTATAGAAATAAATAACTTGATAGACTATTTGTAAAGCAACTGGAATAATAATTTACTGCTCTGGGTTACTGGCCCTAACCCTAGAGAATTTTTGGTTCAGGAAAGCCATGGGAATAACATATTCAATACCCTCACTGCTAACTTTACTAGATACACCTGTTCAACTGCTTGTTGATGCAAATATCTGACTAGCCAATTATATGGCAGTAACACAATAAATTTAGGCACATATACATGGCCAAGATGACCTGCTGAAATTCAACCTGAACATCACAATCGGGAAGAACGGTGATTTAAGTGGCTTTGAAACAAGTATGGTTGTTGGTGCTAGAGGGCCTATTCTGAGTATTCAGAAACTGCTGATCTACTGGGATTTTCACATACAGCCATCTCCAGGATTACAGAAAGACAACTGTAAGTAACCTCTCGTTAGAACTGAGATATGCAAAAGAGCATCTCTCAATACATGGTTTCAGCTGTGCTTGTTCCCTGTGCCGACTGAGGCATGTTCAGTTATTCTTCCTCCATCATTAGCACAAGTTTTATTTGTGATAGGTGTAGGCTTTAACTCGTCTGACAGAGAAGGTGTAGCTTTAGAGGCGCACATCCAGACATCAGAGAGTATTTGTTTGTTTATTTGGTTTTATGTAACATCGCTAACAGCATCAGTGGTCATTTCAGTGACGCTCACAAGGTTACATCAAGACTAGTCATATATATATATATGAAAAAAAAAATAAAGGGAACACTTAAACCTTAAACAACTGAATATAACTCAGTGTTCCCTTTATTTTTTTGAGCAGTATATATATAAATATATATATATATATATATACATACATACGTACATACATACATACACATATACACACACACTCAAGTCCATGCCAATTTAGCGTAATCAGTTAACCTAACATGCATGTCTTTGGACTGTGGGAGGAAACAGGAGTACCCGGAGTAAACCCACGCGGACACAGGGAGGACCTGCAGACTCCACACAGAAAGGACCCAAGAGAGAACGCTGACGCGAGCATTGCGAGGATCTGGCAACCCAGACCCATTTTCACCGATTTCACACAGGACGCACGCTGTTTTGTAGCTGTTAGCAGTTTATTACCTTTGAACTATTTTATTTCCCGATCGGATCTGTATCATATATAACCGTATATATAGTACTTTTTTTTACAACATCTTAATCATTTTCTTCTCGTACCGGCGGATTATATTTTTTTGCAATTAATCGTTATTTAGTAACCTTACAGGTATACCGGCTTGTGTTTGCAGTAATTAGCCATTAGCCATTAGCTAATTACCAGAGTTGCGTCTTCTTTTTGCAGTAGTGTCTGTTTTTCTTACTTTTTTTTTACAGCCTTTTCCCACCTTCTTTTTTTCTGAGACTTAGTTGTTTTTTGTGACGTTTTGTATTAAATTTCCATTAACGCTTTAATCGAGCATTGTATTGGACCATCGGCTGCAGCTGAACCATATCTTCCCTCGGCACCCCACAACACCACTCGAAGCTAAGTACCTTTAATTCATTAATTGTACTAACATGGCCTCTGCTGCGCTTGTTCCCTGTGTTGAGTGTGGCATGTTTAGCTATTCTTCCTCCGTCATTAGTGTAAATTTTATTTGTGATGGGTGTAGGCTTGTAGCTAGTCTGACGGAGAAGATTGTAGTTTTAGAGGCATGCATCCAGACATTAGAGAAGGCTAGCTCAGCTCCTAGCTTAGCAGATCTGGATGCCAAAGGTGAAGTTAGAGCCCCCACCCTGGCAGAGCCCTCGCAGCAGGGCAAGTGGGTGACGGTTCGGCGACGTAGTCATAAGGCTAGCCCACAAGAGCACCACTCTTTACCTGTTCACGTGTCCAACAGGTTTGCCCTCCTCAGTGATGCACCCACTGAGCAGCCTGTAGAAAGAGCTCTGGTCATAGGTGACTATCTTACGACACGTGAAACTAGCTACCCATTTAGGGACACCGGCATCTAGAGCGCAAATGGAGACATAGTAAATTGGAGGTGTTTAAGATTACTTGGAGGGACAGCACGACAGAGTATAAGCATGCCCTTACTAAAGCTATAGCTGCATACTTCTCCTTAATCATAGAGAAAAATAAGAATAATCCAAGATTTATCTTTAATACAGTTTCCAAATTAACAAAAAACCCTACAGAAAGTGATTCTCCCGTTCTGTGTAATTTTAACAGTAATGATTTCATGACTTTCTTTAATGATAAGATAGAAAACATTAGGCATCAAACTCGATGCTCATCACATCACGAAACTATTCAGCAACCTTCCAGATGCAGCACTAGTGAAGACATGTGTTTAATGGGCTGTAAATCAAGATTAGAATCTTTTACCCCAATTACTAATACTGACCTATTCGCACTGCTCAGCTCGTCTAAGTCATCAACATCTTTATTAGATCCAATTCCTACACGTTTACTCAAACAAGCAATACCTAGTATTATAGAGCCAGTGTTAGTTATTTTAAATTCATCCCTTACCTTTGGTTATGTACCCAAATCCTTTAAGTCTGCCGTTATCAAACCACTGATTAAAAAAGCCAATCTTGACCCTTGTGTGACATCTAATTATGGACCAATTTCAAATATATCGTTTCTGTCCAAAATCTTTAAAAAAGCTGTCTATCAGCAGCTCTGCAGTTACCTCCAAAGGAATGAAATTTATGAAACATTTCAGTCTGGCTTCAGGCCCCATCATAGTACTGAAACAGCATTAATTAGGGTACTAAATGACTTGTTAATGTCCTCAGATAAAGGATGCGTTTCTTTTCTTGTTCTGTTAGATTTAAGTGCAGCATTTAGCTTACGCTAAGAGAACGCTGAGAGAACTGACGCGAAGATTGCGAGGATCTGGCAACCCAGACTGATCCGCGGTTGCACACAGGACGCCGTTTCGTAGCTGCTAGCAGCTTATTTACCTTTGATATATTTTAATTCCCGATCGCATCTGTATCA
>JAJAGP010005346.1:0-34768 GCA_025084515.1 Ancistrus triradiatus
TATACAGTAATACCCCAGAACTGTCCTCCCTGTCCTGGCTGTCATTCTCTTTAAGCTTTGAATGTGTGAAATACTAATTCATTCATTTTTTTATCCACTCATCCTATTCAGGGTCGCGGGAGACGCAGGGCACAAGGCAGAGGTGGTACAGTGCAGTGAATGTCTCGCAGTAAATGTTAATGAATGGAAAAAGGAGTGATTTCAGTTTGACATGCCACAGGCCATAGTGTGAAGGAAGTAGGTACATTTTCAGGAGTAGCCATGCAATTAGGATACTGTGGGCCAATGCACACCATTATTAGAGTACTATTTTTAGTTCTGTCAGCCACCCACACAGAGAGCAGCCCATCGGGAACTGTCCCAGTACTCCCAATGGCAAGTCCATCCTTGCCTATGAGCTACAGTATCATTACCTTGTGTTCAGCATGGCTTACTTTCTTTTAAATATTTGCTGGAAGAACTGGCTCTGAATGAAACACTTAGCCACTCAAGCATTTGGGAAGTTATTGGGGCATTTTGGGAAAAGTAGTGTCTGTAGTGAGTTTACGTGGCTTGTCCTGTAGTTATGCTCAGCAATCCAGGATAAAATTCACTTTTTTTAAAGTTTATCTATTGGATACTGTCCAGTGTCATCTGTTCCAGCTGTATTGTTTTCTTTTTTTACCAGTTTCAGTAAGTTTATTTAGAACTGCATGTGGAGCCCTGAATTAGGCAGCACAATTTGAGGGCGAATTGTACACCTTGTTAGTGTACAATTCTCAAGGCACTGACAGCATTCCAAGCCACTGGTAGAATCCTTAAGTGGCAGGACCAAGAGGAGGTGTGACACATCATGAATATTTTGTCTGGGAAGCTTAATAGTAGCAGTATGAACACACTAGAGTGAGGAATGTCTAAACCCACAGATTCTGGGAGAAGTAAAAGGCGCAGACTTTGTATTGTTTACAGTGTTCATCACCCTTCAGTCTTTTCATCAATGCTTATGTTGAAGTCAGCAAGCACTGTTAACCAAAGCAATTCTTCCATGTGTCAATGTAACAGTGGCGTATTTGCCCTAACGAGCCGGTCGCTTTTACTTTGGTTAACTGTCATAACCACGGAAGATGCAGCATAACTGATTCTGTTCTGTTTAATCCCATTTGGGCTGGTTCTTGTTTTTGAAATATGCACTACAAAAACACATTTTCAGGCAAGTGAAGAGAATTACGTCTTCTGCAACACTACACATGACTTGAAGGGTCAAAGACTGTATGTTTCCATATGCTTTGATTCCATCTTGATTGCTATAAAGTGTATAGGCCTTTATGCATGATAATTTATTAAACATACACCGATATTTGACTTTTCTGCATTGTACGTTCTTGCTTGTTTAATCAGGTTTCATTTTCTATTTGTCCCTGCTGTATCTTGGTTGGGGTCCTGGAATTCACAGGCAAATGTGTACCCTGGCCTTGCACCAGTCAAAGAAAGCCACACAGGGCTTGGACAACCCCAGTCCAGCCTCCTCTACCAAATACAGAGGTGCTTGAAGGTTTGTGAACCCTTTAGAATTTTCTATATTTCTGCATAAATATGACCTAAAACATCATCAGATTTTCATACAAGTAATAAAAGAACCCAGTTAAACAAATGAGACAAACAAATTATACTTGGTCAGTTATTTATTGAGGAAAATGATCCAATATTACATATTAGTGAGTGGCAAAAGTATGTGAACCTCTAGGATTAGCAGTTAATTTGAAGGTGAAATTAGAGTCAGGTGTTTTCAATCAATGGGATGACAATCAGGTGTGAGTGGGCAGCCTGTTTTATTTAAAGAACAGGGATCTATGAAAGTTTGCTCTTCACAAGGAGATTTCTGAGGAACTCAAAAAAAGAGTTGTTGATGCTCGTCAGGCTGGAAAAAGGTTACAAAACCATCTCTAAAGAGTTTGGACTCCACCAATCCACAGTCAGACAGATTGTGTACAAATGGAGGAATTTCAAGACCATTGTTACCCTCCCCAGGAGTGGACGACCAACAAAGATCACTCCAAGAGCAAGGCGTGTAATAGCTGGCGAGTTCACAAAGGATCCCAGGGTAACTTCTAAGCAACTGAAGGCCTCTCTCACATTGGCTAATGTTAATGTTCATGAGTCCACCATCAGAAGAACACTGAACAACAATGGTGTGCATGGCAGGGTTGCAAGGAGAAAGCCACTGCTCTCCAAAAAGAACATTGCTGCTCGTCTGCAGTTTGCTAAAGATCACGTGGACAAGCCAGAAGGCTATTGAAAGAATGTTTTGTGGACGGATGAGACCAAAAGAGAACTTTTTAGTTTAAAAGAAACCTGTTATGTTTGGAGAAAGGAAAACACTGCATTCCAGCATAAGAACCTTATCCCATCTGTGAAACATGGTGGTGGTAGTATCATGGTTGGGGCCTGTTTTGCTGCATCTGGGCCAGGACGGCTTCCCATCATTGATGGAACAATGAATTCTGAATTATATCAGAGAATTCTAAAGGAAAAAATATCAGGACATCTGTCCATGAACTGAATCTCAAGAGAAGGTGGGTGATGCAGCAAGACAACGACCTTAAGCACACAAGCCGTTCTACCAAAGAATGGTAAAGAAGAATAAAGTTAATGTTTTGGAATGGCCAAGTCAAAGTCCTGACCTTAATCTAATCGAAATGTTGTGGAAGGACCTGAAGTGAGCAGTTAATGTGAGGAAACCCACCAACATCCCAGAGCTGAAGCTGTTCTGTACGGAAGAATGGGATAAAATTCCTCCAAGCCGGTGTGCAGGAATGATCAACAGTTACAGAAAACGTTTAGTGGCAGTTATTGCTGCACAGGGGGGTCACACCAGATACTGAAAGCAAAGGTTCACATACTTTTGCCACTCACTAATATGTAATATTGGATCATTTTCCTCAATAAATAAATGACCAAGTATAAATATTTTTCTCTCATTTGTTTAACTGGGTTCTCTTTATCTGCTTTTAGGACTTGTGTGAAAATCTGATGATGTTTTAGGTCATATTTATGCAGGAATATAGAAAATTCTAAAGGGTTCACAAGCTTTCAAGCATCACTGTATGTGGCCCAAAAAAATATAAAGCCAAATATGTGTCTGTACGATGCCCAACCTGACCAGACAGCATAAGACTTAAACCTGGGACAACACGGTGGTGGGGCTAACCATTTTATTGCTACTTTATTACTTGAGCACCAATATGAGAAACTAATTCAAACTTTACTAAGTTGAGTAGTATCAACAACAAAAAAGATTTAGCCTCGTCTAACAATGTTCCTCACACTAGTATTCCTGACGGATGATGATTTGTGAGTGGTTTCCTCATCCCATCCCATGCTTAAACATGTCTTTTATTGTCAGTTTCTGGAATGTGAGGACTATATTTTATATATGTTGTAAATAAAAATTTTCCTGCTCAAGTCACAAACCCCCAACCCCTTTCTTAACTGAAAGAGTGTCCACACCAACATTGAGTGGATAGTTATGGGGTTTGCCAGGTCACATGGTACTGATTATACAGTGTGGAAGGGGGTTGTGGGAAAAAAATAAAAAGAATTTAGAGTTCCGGACTGTACTACAGTTGATTTTATAATGTTGTAAACATTATGGTTAACCAAAGGTAAAACTAAAAGAAAACGCAAGTATGAGCATAAATGTTGTGTAGTGGTTGAAGTACTAGACTGTGAACCAGAAGGTTTAGGGTTCAAATCCTATCTCTGCCACTGTGGTGACCTTGATTAAGGCACTAAACACATGATTGTATCAATTGTAAGTCAATCTGGATAACAGCATCTGCTAAAAGTAACCATGCTCTTTTTCAAACATAATTAATTAAATAAATAAGCACACATCTTATATCTATCTATCTATGTATCAACGATGAGCTTTATAGGCACAGACTCATCACTTATACAAATGAATAAATCTTTTCATTTAATTCTTCATGCGTTTTACCTTTACTTTTACTAGTTTTTCTTTAATCTTTGCTTATTTGCACTTTGTATTTCAAATTAACGTTACTTGGTAGTATTACATAAGCCTTTTGTAGCATACTGCGTTATTTCAGAGTACGGAATTGTTACTGTTGCATAGCAGCAACATATTTGTTGCTACTTTTTTGACAGAAGTTATTGTCAGTATTAAAGCAAATTCAGTGTGAAATTCAGGGATTTATTTTGTTTCTTTATTTTGTTGTAAAAACTATTGTATAAAAGCAATAGAACCCGTAATTTCGAGTGCGATCATGAATATCACAGCTGTGATTACCTACGCTTGTGCCTGTTACCAAATCGCGGCTGTGATGCTATTTGTGATAACAGACTCCCTCTAATGTCCTGTTGCTTGAATATATAATATAGGCGTGCGGTATTGGCCGTATCCAGTGTGTGTTTGTGAGGCTGCGTTATCGTCCCTCTGTTGTTTCACCATGTGAACTAAGCACCATGGCTTCATGTTAATAAACATACCTGCAGGTGAACAGTGGGTGCTGTGGGGGGTTATACGGTTGTTAATTTTATAACATTACAAGCCACAACCATGAGACAGTAGAGAGCAGACAGTAGAGTGCACACACATGATGGAGACCCTGCTCATTAGAGGGGCAAAGCCAATACCAATCTGCATTTAACATGTATAGTGGGGCAAAAAAAGTATTTAGTCAGTCACTGATTGTGCAAGTTCTCCTACTTAGAAAGGTGAGAGAGGTCTGTAATTTTCATCATAGGTACACTTCAACTATGAGAGACAAAATGAGAAAAAAAAAAATCCAGGAAATCACATTGTAGGATTTTTAATACATTTAATTGTAAATTATGGTGGAAAATAAGTATTTGGTCAATAACAAAAGTTCAACTCAATACTTTGTAACATAGCCTTTGTTGGCAATGACAGAGGTCAAACGTTTCCTGTAAGTCTTCAGCAGGTTGGCACACACTGTAGCTGGTATTTTGGCCCATTCCTCCATGCAGATCTCCCCTAGACCAGTGATGTTTTGGGACAACACGGACTTTCATCTCCCTCCATGAATTTTCTATAGGTCTGAAGTCTGGAGACTGGCTAGGCCACTCCAGGACCTTGAAATGCTTTTTACGGAGCCACTCCTTCGTTGCCCGAGCGGTGTGTTTGGGATCATCGTCATGCTGGAAGACCCAGCCACGTTCCATCTTCAATGCTCTCACTGATGGAAGGAGGTTTTGGCTTAAAATCTCACGATACATGGCCCCGTTCATTCTTCCCTTAACACGGATCAGTCGTCCTGTCCCCTTTGCAAAAAAACAGCCAAAAAGCACAAGGTTTTCACCCCCATGCTTCACAGTAGGTATGGTGCAACTCAGAATTCTTTTTCCTACAAACACGGCGAGTTGAGTTTTTACCAAAAAGTTCTATTTTAGTTTCACATGATGTTTTTCCAATCTTCTTCTGGATCATCCATATGCTCTCTGGCAAACTTCAGACGGACCTGGACATGTACTGTCTTAAGCAGGGGGCACAGCCCTGGCACTGCAGGATCAGAGTCCCTCTCGGCGTAGTGTGGTACTGATGGTAGCCTTTGTTACTTTGGTCCCAGCTCTCTGCAGGTCATTCATCAGGTCTCTCCGTGTAATTCTGGGATTTTTGCTCACCGTTCTCATGATCATTTTGACCCCATGGGATGAGATCTTGCGTGGGGCCCCAGATCGAGGGAAATTATCAACGGTCTTGTATGTCTTCCATTTTCTTACAATTGCTCCCACAGTTGAATTATTCACACCAACCTACTTGCCTATTGTAGATTCACTCTTCCCAGCCTGGTGCAGGTCTACAATTTTCTTCCTGGTGTCCTTCGACAGCTCTTTGGTCTTGGCCATGGTTGAGTTTGGAGTCTTGACTGTTTGAGGCTGTGGACAGGTGCGTTTATACAGATAACGAGATCAAACAGTTGCCATTAATACAGGTAATGAGTGGAGGACAGAAGAGACTCTTAAAGAAGAAGTTACAGGTCTGTGAGAGCCAAAAATCTTGTTTGTTTGTGGGTGACCAAATACTTATTGTCCACCATGATTTACAATTAAATTCTTTATTTTGAAGAATTTTGTCTCTCATAGTTGAAGTGTACCTATGATGAAAATTACAGATCTCTCTCATCTTTCTAAGCAGGAGAACTTGCACAATCAGTGGCTGACTAAATACTTTTTGGCACTACTGTATAAAGAAGAACCAGTCAAAGTGTCACTTGTGCCATCACTGAAAATATACAGTCGTATGAAAAAGTTTGGGCACCCCTGATAATTTTCATGATTTTAGTTTATAAATCATTGGTTGTTCAGATCAGCAACTTGAGTTAAATATATCATATAGCAGATGAACACAGTGATATTTGAGAAGTGAAATGAAGTTTATAGGATTTACAGACAGAAAGTGTGCAGTAATTATTTTCAAACAAAAATTAGGCAGGTGCATAAATTTGGGCACCCCAAACAGAAAAAAATGACATCAATATTTAGTAGATCCTCCTTTTGTAGAAATAACAGCCGCTAAACGCTTCTTTCTACAGCTTCCAGTCTGGATTCTGGTTGAAGGTGCTTTGGACCATTCTTCTTTAGAAACATCTCCATTTCAGTCAGGTTTGATGGTTTTCCGAGCATGGACAGCCACATTTTCAGTAATATTCATGTCTGGGGACTGAGATGGCCCATTCCAGAAACGTTGTACTGGTTCCTCTGCATGAATGCCTTAGTAGATTTTTGAGCAGGGTTTGGGGTCATTGGCCTCGGTGCAACTTTGTCACTGATTCTTGAACATTGTTTTCTCAAGAATCTGGAGATATTAACTGGAATCCATGCGACCCTCAACTTTAACAAGATTCCTAGTACCTGCACTGGCCACACAGTCCCACAGCATGATGGAACCGCCACCAAATTTTACTGTGGGTAGCAAGTGTTTGTCTTGGGATGCTGTGTTCTTTTTCCGCTCCTTGTTATGGTCCTCCAAATTAACTCAGTTTTAGTTTCATCAGTACACAGCACTTTATTCCAAAAAATGAAGCTGGATTGTCCAAATGTGCTGTAGCAACACCTCAAGTGACTCTGTTTGTGGCGTGTCTGCAGAAAAGGCTTCTTGCATTACTCTCCCACACAGCCTCTCTTTGTGCAAAGTACCCCTGTATAGTTGAACGATGAACAGTGACACCATCTGCAGCAAGATGAGGTTTGTAGATCTTTGGAGGTGGTCTGTGGCTTGACTATGACTGTTCTCACCATCCTTTGCCTCTGCCTATCTGAGATTTTTCTCTTGGTCTGCCACTTCGGGAGTTCCTTAACTAGAACTGTGCCTGTGGTCTTCCATTGCCTCACTATGTTCCTCACAGTGGAAAAACTGACAGCTGAAATCTCTGAGAGAGAGCTTTTCCCTTTCACTGACCATGATGTTGAACAACCTTGTTTTCAGGCCATTTGAGAGTTGTTTTGAGGCTCCCATGTTTGCCACTCTTCAGAGAAGATGCAAAGAGGAGAAAAACTTCCAATTGGCCCCACCTTAACACTTTCTCATAGTTGGATTCACTGGTGTATGTAGATCAAGGGTCAATGAGCTTACAAAACAAAGTTTGTGTTCCAATAATTAGTGCTAAAGGTATTCAAATGACAAGGGTGCCCAAATTTATGCACCTGCCTAATTTTGTTTGAATAATTACTGCACACTTTCTGTAAAACCTATAAACTTCATTTCACTTCTCAAATATCACGGTGTTCATCTGCTATATGATATATTTACCTGAAATTGCTGAGCTGGACAACCAATAATTTATAAAGAAAAATCATGAAAATGATCAGGGGTGCCCAAACTTTTTCATACGACTGTATACAGGAACCAAATGGGGATTTCCTTATAGAATATAGTGGAAATTTACCCCCTGTTGTCTGAATATATGATTTTGTGAAATTTGGATAGCAGGTTTTCGCTGTAACTATGAGGGTAGTTATTTTTAAATGTGAAATAGAAGACTCACTTACAGTATACAGTAGATCAGTCAAACCTGTTACAGACTGAACATAGCTGTTAAGTTACCACACTCACCATTCATAGATTTGTTACAGTGTATAAGCGTGTTGTTAATAAATTTATCACCCAGCAGCATTTCATCAAGAAAATGTATAACACAAATGTTTTTGGATATTTTAGCTCATACTTTCTAAAATTATTGTGAATATGATACTTTTTGTGTATTTCATTGGAGTTGCTAATTTAGGACGATGCATTCAGTACTCAGTCCCACCCTGTGTGTATGCATTTAGGCAATGTTGGGATTGTGGTGGCTTAGTGGTTAAGGCACCGGACTGTCGACCAGAAGGTCTGGGTTTCAAATCCGACATTTGCCAAGATGCCACCGTTGGCTCCTTGAGCAAGGAGCTCTTAGCTCACAATTGCTTGGATTGTAATATTAAGTTATGCTTAGAGATTGAGCATGGTGTAAACTGTTTTGCAGTTGATTTTTTTTTTTCAGGAATGTGCACAGAGAGTGAAGTAAAATGTGTGTTATGGTTTTGCCCCCAGTGGAAAATGGAGCTTTAGTTACTGAGAAATGGTTTTCATTTTCTATTTGTATAGTTTTCTGCATAACAAATGGCTACGCAAAGTCTTGGTAAACATATGTTTTTAGGATGTTCCACTGACATATGATCACTGTAGCTTATTAATGTTACATCTACACCTAACCCTAACAATAAGATTAACCTCACTAACCAAAGGAAATCATTTGGCTTTTCTGATTTGAAGAAGGATGTAGTAGTTTGTGAAAAAAAAACAGCTGTTCTCTCCTTGTGTATTTGGATCTCACAGTAATATGTAAACCTGACCCACACACACACACACACACACACACACACATGTGCGCACACACTCTGAGTAACAAAGGATACATAGTGATAAACAGCAGCCTTATCAGGGAGCTATTTTATGAATGAAAATCCTTTCGATGATAAATTATGCATGAGGTGCAAGGAAGCACTTTATTGACTAAGACTAAGTGTGTGTGTGCGTTGTCTGTCATGAGGTTATTTGCGTCAAACATTCAGCTGCACAGAACTCAGCACTATTACATCATTATTACTCCATGCCAAGGACAAAATGAGAGAGAGAGAGACTTGGATGAGACAAAATACAATGGAAAGGAAATGGGGAAGATAGAAAGTCAGGATGAAAATAAGAAGGTAAAAGAAAAAATATTACAAAACAGTCAATGAAAAATGGAAGACAGACAAAGTATGCAATAGAATCAAACAAGACACAAGGATTGTTTTATTTTGTTTGTTTATTTAGATTTACTTTACATCACTATCAGCATCAATGGCCATTTTGGTGACAGACACACAATGTTACATTCAGTCTTTTCATATATACTCACGGTGGTCCAATTTAGCACAATCAATTAACCTGTGCATGTCTTTGGACCATGGGAGGACACTGGAGTACCTGGAGTACACCCACACAAACATGGGAAGGGCATTTAAACTTCACCAGGCCGCTCCACCTGGGATCGAACCAGGACCTGCTTGCCAGGAGTGAGTAGATAGTAAATGAAAGAGATGTTACAGTAAATACTGAGAAGGAAAAAATGAAACAAAAAGAAAATAATGAACAACAAATAAGGTAACAAAAAAGGAGGAACATTTTTTTTAAGAAAATGTGTAAAACATAACAAACAAAAAGACCAAATTAAAAAACTGCAAAGTTAAGATTATGCAGTGGGGACCAAAAGTCTGAGACCACTTGTGCCATGTGCTTGTGTGAATTCATACCGTGGCAAAATACTCCTAAAAGACTTGCAGTAACTACTTAAAGGTCAAAGAAGATCAAGCAGATAAAAGCTATGTAAATGAGATAATCATTTATTAAAAATATCACAATCAATAAAATTTACTACTGGCAATAAAATAAAACAGAAGAGGTTTGTAACAGAGATGAAGGGGAACCTACACTCAGGGTTAATACGCTACCACTTTAATAGATAGGTGCATCACAACACATGCACAGTTAAATAAGTATACATCAGTACCAAACCACAGTAATATGCTCAACTGATTACAGCCGGTGCCCAGAAACTCCCACATGCAGAACTGGATTCCTCTGCACTGATAAAGCATGAGCCAACAGCCAGCCTACAGAAAGACAACATATAACCACATACAGTAAATAATTCATAAGTTCAGACACACCATGTATTCTCGTGGGTCTGGTGCCATATCTGAATATATGATCACGACAAAAACATAACAAGACAACAAAATAAACAAAGACAGTACCTTCCACCAAAGTAACAACAGACCAGCACAAGAAAATGAAGCCACAGCGTAGCTGAACCAGCTCTGGTTTGACCAAACAGCAACACCATAAAACCGCACAGTCACTACACAAAGACGATACAACTAAGCAACATAGCACAAAGCAGCAACATGGCAAAAGTGCAACTGGTAGCAATTACAAAAGGGTCAGGGTGATGTGCCAGAAGCATCCTGGAAGTTACATCATCCTACACGGTTCCCTTCTGACCTTTTTCTCCTTCCAAAGCCAGGTGCTTACTTACAGCATTCTGTTTCCCCTATTTAAATCCTTCATCTACTACACCTCCTTGTCACCTACACCTTACTGCCTTGGCTTGTTCCTGGTCCTGGCTCCTTGTGTGTCTATTCATGGTTTGTCTTGGTTTTCTATATTTAACCCTGTCCTGTGTTGTGTACTTAGCTCGTAGCGTCTTGTACTGTGTTTATGTTCTCCTGTGATAGTGCACATTCCTTTGTGGCCTGCAGATTCCACAAACTCGTAGATTGCCGAAGCTGCTGCCCACCCGGTGCCCCAACTGGTCCCATAAATGCTTGATTAACAATTTATCTGGAGACTGGGCAGGCTAAGGAAGTGTTCCAATCTGATGCAGACATTCCTGGGAAACCCTTGCTGTGTGTGGGTGAGCATTATCCTGCAGAAAAATGCCAGTTGGAAGCCCTGCCATGACAGGCAACATGTGGGCGCTGGATGTCCTGTCCTGCACATATTGCTGATCTGTTAGTGACTCTTGTGTCACTACTAGAGGTGACCGGCTGTAGTATGTGATGGCTCCCCAGATCATCACACCAGCAGCAGGGGCAGTGTGTCGCTCCACAGCAAAGGCAGGATTGAAGCACTCAATCCGTGACCACCAACTGTTGTCGTATCCCAAACAGACCTGGATTAGCCGCTAAAGATGATACAGTTTCAACCCGTAGCAGTCCAGGTTTCTTGTTCACAACACCACTGCAACCGGAGGCGACTGTGGCTGACTCTTAACGGCAGGATGCATAATGCGTGTGGTGACATCAAATTTCCTTATGCTAAGTGCCCGGAAATCGTCCAGGCAGAAATGGGTGTGTAGGCACCACCTGTGCCCCAAACTGTGGGAGCTGCTCGCGCTTCTTGACAGATCAAACAATCCTCTCTACTGGTCGTCTGTCTGGGCCGTCCAGAGCCTGTTTGCTATGTGTGCATACCCTCATGGAACCACTGCTCCTAACATCTCCTAACAGCTAGGTCAGAACGGCCTAGATGGCAGGCAATTCGTTGAAACAACCATCCTGCTCTCTCAGTCTCAGTCTCAAAGTCTGTCAACTGGGCAAAATGTCTTTGAATATGACATGGAGGCATGTTTGGCAAACAAAGATTTCTCACGAAGCGGTACACTACCCAAAAGTAGATTCTGAGAGCCTCTTTAAAGGGCAGTGGGGAAAGCTCTCTTGTGCTCTCTTGTGGCAAGACCTACAGTGGGGCAAAAAAGTATTTAGTAAGCCACTGATTGTGCAAGTTCTCCTACTTAGAAAGATGAGAGAGATCTGTAATTTTCATCATAAGTACACTTCAACTACAGTGGTATGAAAAAGTTTGGGCACCCCTGATAATTTTCATGATTTTTCTTTATAAATCATTGGTTGTCCAGCTCAGCAATTTCAGGTAAATATATCATATAGCAGATGAACACTGTGATATTTGAGAAGTGAAATTAAGTTGATAGGTTTTACAGAAAGTGTGCAGTAATTATTCAAACAAAATTAGGCAGGTGCATAAATTTGGGCACCCTTGTCATTTGAATACCTTTAGCACTAATTATTGGAACACAAAATTTGTTTTTGTAAGCTCATTGACCCTTGATCTACATACACAAGTGAATCCAACTATGAGAAAGGGTTTAACGTGGCCAATTGGAAGTTTTTTTCCTCTTTGCATCTTCTCTGAAGAGTGGCAACATGGGAGCCAAGCCAAACACTTTCTACCCCACAGTAAAATTTGGTGGCGGTTCCATCATGCTGTGGGACTGTGTGGCCAGTGCAGGTACTAGGAATCTTGTTAAAGTTGAGGGTCGCATGGATTCCAGTTAATATCTCCAGATTCTTGAGAACAATGTTCAAGAATCAGTGACAAAGTTGCACCGAGGCCAACGACCCCAAACCCTGCTCAAAATCTACTAAGGCATTCATGCAGAGGAACCAGTACAACGTTCTGGAATGGCCATCTCAGTCCCCCAGACATGAATATTACTGAAAATGTGGGCTGTCCATGCTCGGAAACCATCAAACCTGACTGAACTGGAGATGTTTCTAAAGAAGAATGGTCCAAAGCACCTTCAACCAGAATCCAGGTTGGAAGCTGTAGGAAGCGTTTAGCTGCTGTTATTTCTACAAAAGGAGGATCTACTAAATATTGATGTCATTTTTCTGTTGGGGTGCCCAAATTTATGCACCTGCCTAATTTTGTTTGAATAATTACTGCACACTTTCTGTAAATCCTATAAACTTCATTTCACTTCTCAAATATCACTGTGTTCATCTGCTATATGATATATTTACCTCAAGTTGCTGATCTGGACAACCGATGATTTATAAACTAAAATCATGAAAATTATCAGGGGTGCCCAAACTTTTTATACGACTGTATGAGAGACAAAATGAGGAAAAAAATCCAGGAAATCACATTGTAGGATTTTTAAATAATTGAATTGTAAATCATGGTGGAAAATAAGTATTTGGTCACCCACAAACAAGCAAGATTTCTGGCTCTCACAGACCTGTAACTTCTTTTTTAAGGGTCACTTCTGTCCTCTACTTGTTACCTGTATTAATGGCACCTGTTTGACCTCGTATTTGTTCGTCTTTGTGACTTCTTGAAGTTCAGACCACACTTAATGAATTCCAGATAGTTCCAAGGGTTTAGAAACGTTTTTCTTGTGACTGAAGCTAAGCAACGTACTGCCGTAGTGGTTAGCAAGTTAGCCACATAAACTAGCTCCATAAGCCGGGCACAGTAACAAACACAAATACCGCTTTTAGCCGCGGCTTGTGCGGCACGCTTTCGCGGAAGTTCTGGTCGGGCTTCTGCGCACTGTGCAGGCGCGGGACCCGAAGCATCGTTTGCGCACTGGAGGCACGTTTTAAGCAGAATAGCGCTCGGAATAGCAGCGCAGTTTGCTTACGGCGTGCATATTCTTTTATTTAGTTTTATTTGTTTATTATATCCTCGGTTTGTTTTCCTTTCATTTATTTAGTTTTATTTTGGTTATAATAACCATCTGGAGCTAACTACACTTGGGTCCCAACCCATTTATATTTTGTTTACACGGTTCGCCATTTCTTTTACATGGCGAACTGTAACAGGCCTAGCAAGTCTCCAGACCTCAAGCCCATAGAAAATGTGTGGAGGGAGTTGAAAGTCCGTGTTTCCACAAAACATCACTGCTCTAGAGGAGATCGTTTTGCAGCAATTCGACATTTCTACCTGGTTGCGTTATTTATTGTGACTATATTTGTCCGTCTTTGTGACTTCTTGAAGTTCAGACCACACTTAATGAATTCCAGATAGTTCCAAGGGTTTGAAAACGTTTTTCTTGTGACTCAAGCTAAGCAACGTACTGCCGTAGTGGTTAGCAAGTTAGCCACATAAACTAGCTCCATAAGCCGGGCACAGTAACAGACAGAAATACAGCTATTATCCACAACCCAAGCAATCCAGTAGCATTTGTAAACAAATTCTTCAGTCCGTAGTTCTTATCCGCTGAAGAGAATTATGGGAATGCTTACACTGAGAAGCAACCATGCTCTCTAATTTAGCCAAAATGGCGTGCCTTGGAGTGCAGCTTAATGTTACAGCTGCCCAAACACACTCCATATGCTGGAGAGAAACAGCATGAGATCACAACTCTTGCATTTAACAGTGAGTGTAAAATCTGTGTGCAGCACAAAACATGCTATTTGGTGTGTCATGATTTTGTGGTGAGTAAATCCCTCAGATTCGGACTGATCTTTCCAGCAGTCTTTCTACACTGGAAGAATGTATAAAGCCAAGCTTAAATACAGGTTTTAGCTCGTTTTCAGGTGCACGCGAAGGTGTTTTAAGTGTTGTACACAAACACACACACACCACATGACATAGCCTAAACAGTAACTGCGAGTCAGCAACCTTACCAACAAACCTATTAGCTTCAGCCTACTTGCTATTACAGGTGCTGAATAAACAATGCAGAAACAACGTCCCTTCCACATTCCTAGCTTAGCTAGTTTTTTCTTATACACTCTCTAGCCAAATGTATGTGGACAACCTTTCTAATATTTGGCTTCAGATGTTTTAGCCACACCCATTGTTAACAGGTGTATAAAATAAGCATACATTGTAGACACTGGCAGTAGAATGGGTTATATTAAAGAGCTCAGTAACTTTAGACAAGGCTCCTTTCCACAAGTCATTTCATGAAATTTCGTTCTTGCTAGAACCACACTTTGGGTATAGTATGTTTTATCGTGAAGCATCAGCTAACAGAAGCATCTAGGAACAACTACAGCTCAGCCATGAAGCGGAACACCATGCAAGCCTACAGAACAGGCATCTCCTGTAGAACATTCCAATTTGTTTCTGGAAGCAATATGAGTACCATGTGCAATGATGTTTGGTGGGAGTGGTGAAAAACATCCCATCACCGAACTCTGGAGCAATGGAAACGTGTATTCTGGAGTGATGTGTCACACTTGGCTATCTGAGAGTCTTACGAACACTTTGGGTCCCTAATAGACTGCATAGTGTCAGCAGTAAAGTTTGGCGAATGAGGGTTATGGTTAATGGAGGAGCTGTAATGTTAATGCTACACCACTCAAACACATTTTAGATGTATACACTCACTGGTCACTTTATTAGCTACAACTGCATAACACAAATATTATTAACACAATAATAATGTTAATATAAACAATGATACTGTTAACACAAATATCTAATTATCCAATCACATTGCAGAAACTCAATGCTTTTAGTTAGTAGACCTAAATAGTAGATCAATATGACCTGCTGAGGTCAAGACCTACGACCATCAGAATGGTGATTTAAGTGACTTTAAACGTGGCATGGTTGTTGGTGCTAGATGGGCTGGCCTGAGTATTTCAGAAACTGCTGATCTTCTGCAATATTGACACTTTATGTACATCCCCAAATCAAAAAAGGTTAGGACTGAAATATGTAAATCCCTTCCAGCCTGTCTTTGAGGAACATCATTTTTAAACATTTCAGTACATTTCTTACACATTTATTGGCGATCCTCATTTGTGGATACTACTTGTGCACCAACTCATGATTATAATCACCTGTTGACATCACCTGTATGAAATCATCATTAGTAGTTGCCACATATATATTTAAATTGCCAGTGTCCCAACTTTTTTTGGAATGTGTTGCATGCCTGAAATGCAGGAATGGATGTTTATTAACAAATGAATTGAAGTTGACCAGAAAAATCCTGAAATATCTTGGGTTCATACTGTCTGCAATGAAATGAAAGTCAAAGGAAATGTAAGGAACACTGCATATTTATTTTTATTTCCATTTTCCATACCGTCCCAACTTCTGATTTGGGGTTATACTTCCCCTGTTTTTAGAAAACACCAGCCCCTACTGCTATACCTGCATGAAGAGTATTAAATTCACCTCCTTGCTTAACACCTGAGTGCATAATCCAGGCTATAAAATACAGAGGAAAAGGAACCATTTAGCTTTGTACTCCCTCTCTAAATATAAAATAATGGCTTAAAGATCTAATGGCCTATTTAGTGCACTTCATGTTTAATAGATTGAGCCAAAGAGAGTGAGACAGACATGAGTGCAGCAACTGAGGCCCTACTGCAATGTGAGAAGTGCTGCAAGTATTTTTAGAGCGCATTTAACTCCACCGGCTCAACCCTGATCGTGGGAGCTCACAGCAGACAGCCGTCCCTTCCCTCCTTCTTTTTCCTCCCTCCCCTTCATCCTTTGTTGCGCAGTCATCCTTTCAAGGCTGCTGGCTAAATTACTGATTCCAAAAAAGCGCTCATTTTCCATCTCCTGTCCCTCCACATAAGGCCTCAAATCTAAATTTCAAAACTGCCCAGGGGCTCTAGCTCTTGATTTAAGTGCTGCAGGTGTGCACTTTGCTGACATCACACTCCATTACAGGCGACAGAAATACACTCAAGAGCCCCTGTTTAACCAAATCTCATGGAATGATGTGTGGGCTCACAAGCCAATCATGGCAGATTGTGAAATGGGAGCCATTTGTTACGTAAAGGTTGCCTGAAGGTTCCTCACCTGGAACAGCAAAGGTAATTTGCACATACAGCCCTGGGCAAGAAACCCAGTATCGCAAAATATTAAGCTTTAAATTGTCTCAACAGCAAATAAGTGGTCAGGAAATTAGCAAGAATTTAACAAATAGATTAAGTAACTTGCGGATAGCGTTTACAGAAAGAAAAGTCAGTGTTATTTCCACTCATTGGTAATGGCGTCAAACAGTTACTTGTGTTTAATGTGAGACAAAATGTTCTTTCTCTATATTTTAGGGCCAACTCTCCTCGTATTATATGATGAATTATAAATACATGTATTAGTATGTACGGTGGTACCTCGGTTCTTGTTGGTTCCAGAAGGCTTGTTGTGAACTGAAAATGACAAGTATTGAGCAAGTTTTTCCCATGACTTTTCATAGTGAAGCAGCTCACCAGTGCATGCAGCTGAAAAGACACCACTCTGGACAATAGCCATATATCATTATTCATCAGTCCACACAGCTCTGCTGTACCACTTTATAATAGTCCACATTCTACCAGAACCTTCATTCAGGGCTTGATGTGAAACATCACCAGATGTTTCAAAACACTGACCTATTCTCTTAATGATTGTGTAATGGGGAGATCACCTTTGGGGTCTTGATGCAGTGAACTGTTGTGGGGAGCTTGAATTGACTTGCTTAATTTTCTTGTACACACAGATAAAATTGAAACTAACACATCTCTGGGTAATAGCTGCAGTTGTCCTGATGAAGCCCACTTATATGATTTCTGTCAGCAATCTCTACATGATACTTTGCTTTATTTGAAGTAGATTTCTCACTCGTTTACTTTGGGACTCACAAGGCTGTATATTGTAGATCTCTACCTGTAGATATCTGTCACTCCTGGGTTTACTTAAGAGCTTGTTTTCAGGCTTGTAATGGGCTGTGTCAAGTGTGGCAGATTACCAACTAATGACTAATATTTTCAGAAAAAAACAGAAGCTATTTTGGAAGATATTAATCACCCAGACATGTTAGTTTGAGTTTTATATCAAACATTTTAATATTTTCATGATTTTATCTTTGTAAAGATCTACAATAACACTAAGCAAATTTACCTGTTTCACTCAACACAACCCCCCCTCCCACCCCAGGGGTTGCAGAGAGGTACAGTGGGGCAAAAAAGTATTTAGTCAGCCACTGATTGTGCAAGTTCTCCAACTTAGAAAGATGAGAGAGGTCTTTCATTTTCATCATAGGTACACTTCAACTATGGGAGACAAAATGAGAAAGAAAATCCAGGAAATCACATTGTGGGATGTTTAAAGAATTTAATTGTAAATTATGGTGGAAAATAAGTATTTGGTCAATAACAAAAGTTCAACTCAGTACTTTGTAACATAACCTTTGTTGGCAATGACAGAGGTCAAACATTTCCTGTAAGTCCCTTCACCACCAGGTTGGCATACACTGTAGCTGGTATTTTGGCCCATCCTTCATGCAGATCTCCTCTAGAGCAGTGATTGTTTTGGGGCAACACGGACTTTCAACTCCCTCCACAAAATGTTCTATGGGGTTGAGGTCTGGAGACCGGCTAGGCCACTCCAGGACCTTGAAATGCTTTTTACGGAGCCACTCCTTTGTTGCCCGAGCGGTGTGTTTGGGATCATTGTCATGCTGGAAGACCCATCCACGTTCCATCTTCAATGATCTCACTGATGGAAGGAGGTTTTGGCTTAAAGTCTCATGATACATGGCCCCGTTCATTCTTCCCTAACACGGATCAGTCGTCCTGTCCTCTTTGCAGAAAACAGCCCCAAAGCATGATGTTCCACCCCCATGCTTCACAGTAGGTATGGCGCAACACAGAATTATTCTTCCTCCAAACACGAGTTGAGTTTTTTACCAAAAGTTCTATTTTGGTTTCATCTGACCACATGATATTCTCCCAGTCCTCTTCTGGATCCATCCATATGCTCTCTGGCAAACTTTCAGACGGGGCCTGGACATGTACTGCTTAAGCAGGGGGTCACACCTGGCACTGCAGGATCTGAGTTTCCTCTCGGCGTAGTGTGTTACTGATGGTAGCCTTTGTTACTTTGGTCCCAGCTCTCTGCAGGGTCATTCATCAGGTCCCTCCTTGTAGTTCTGGGATTTTTGCTCACTGTTCTCATGATCATTTTTTTGACCCCACTGGATGAGATCTTGCATGGTGCCCCAGATCGAGGGAGATTATCAATGGTCTTGTATGTCTTACAATTGCTCCCACAGTTGATTTATTCACACCAACCTGCTTGCCTCTTGAAGATTCACTCTTCCCAGCCTGGTTGCAGGTCTACAATTTTTTTCCTGGTGTCCTTCGACAGCTCTTTGGTTTTGGCCATGGTTGAGTTTGGAGTCTGACTGTTTGAGGCTGTGGACAGGTGTCTTTTATACAGATAACGAGATCAAACAAGGTGCCATTAATACAGGTAACGAGTGGAGGACAGAAGAGCTTCTTAAGAAGTTACAGGTCTGTGAGAGCCAGAAAATCTTGCTTTTTTGTGGGTGACCAAATATTTATTTTTCACCATGATTTACAGTTAAATTCTTTTTAAAAATCCTAAAATGTGATTTCCTGGATTTTTTTTCTCATTGTGTCTCTCATAGTTGAAGTGTACCTATGATGAAAATTACAGACCTCTCTCATCTTTCTAAGTAGGAGAACTTGCACAATCAGTGATTGACTAAATACTTTTTTGCCCCACTGTTTTATTATATTTAGAAAAAGAACAAACTGTAATGGGGTGCATAGGGTTACTGCCACCACTTGGTGGAAGAAGTCTTATCACGCAGTACTACGAATGAGGGGTGGCAGAGAGGTATAGTGCCAGCTGGCTTGTTTTGCGTGGTAAGGCATATAAATCTGAACCAAGCCAGCATTTAGTGCCATGGCTTTAACTTTTAAGGCCACAGAAGGAAATGGCAAGTGTTTATCCTTCTGAGAGGCTATGAAACTGTACCAGTATACATTAAACAAAAGAAACAGAGATGTTTCATTTCGAGAAGAGAGCTCTTAAAAGGAAAATTAAGTGTTTTGAAAAAATTGAAAACAATCTTTTGACCACAGTTCCTTATTTAAAAAAGAAATACACAACAGAATCACTAAACCATCAGGTGAGTATAATTAATAGGTGATACATATAACTAGGAAAACAACAAACAAATGTATGTATTAGCTACATTTTGGGGAAAGCTGAGTTCATTTTCTTCAATAGACAATATTGCCACCTTGTAACACTGTAAACATTTCTATGTATTTCATGATTTTGTAATTCATTTTGTAATTAAAATTGATCATATTCTTTACTTACAGAAGCTTTTTGTCAATAAAATCAATAAGCATTGATGTTGTAAGTATTGAAAAAAATACTTGCTGTGTTATGATATTGTGACATTTTGTTCTTCCTACTCAAATATATTGCCTTTTTGCTTGGCCATGAATAAAATTTAGTAGTTGCCACATATATATTTAAAACCAAATATAAAAATCTGTAATGAAAAATTCCCTTATCCAAACTGACTTATAGCTGGTACAATCTTACCACCCAAGCAACTGTTGGTTAAGGGCCTTGTTCATGGACCTCACAGTGTCAGCTGGACAGAGGTGGGATTTGAACCCTGGACCTTCTTGTCCAGAGTCCAATACCTTAGCTGCTTTTTGAGTGACTGAACAGAAGCCCTGTTAGGGCCGTGGTAGCGTAGCGGTTAAGGTACTGGACTAAAATCCCACATCTGCCAAGCTGCCACTGTTGGGTCCTTGAGCAAGACCCTTAACCCACAATTGCTTGGATTGTAGGATTGTATCAATTGTACGTCTCTCTGGATAAGGGTGTCTGCTAAATGCTGTAAATGTAAAACCATTATCATTTACTCTTTACAATCAAAAAGGGGGCCTTCACAGTCATTTAAGTCTGGAACTATGATTCTTATTAGGAAAGTGTCCTCCCATGAGTTCTTCCAGCACTGTATTCCTTTAGCTGTATACAGTCTTTTAAAGTAAGTTAACTTTCAGTGATGCAGATGGTGAGCAATACATTTGTCTTGTCCCCAGTCATACTGCTAGAGTCTCTGGTTGATCCAAGTCAGATCCAGTTATGTCCCCTAGCTGTCAAAATGTTGTGATTCCACATGGAAAGTGCAGGGATAGTGTTTCTGCTAATGTCCCTGTGCCCCTCAAATTAAACGTTACTCCGAAAGTCAGTGCTAAGTCGCAACTCCCACATTTTGAGTACTAAAGTTCTAAAAACAAAATGTTGGCAATCCAGTAACGCCCAGTGTACTTGTTAATTAAAATTAAAGGTTTCTCCTTTCCAAGTCCTCCCACTGTTTGCAACAGTTTACATGCTAATGTTCACATTAGTTTCTCCAGGCCAGTGAGAGATTTCTGGATGAACTGCAAGCAAAAAGCTACAGCCCTGCTTTCCAGCTGCACCAATCATTTCCCTACTTATCTAGGCAGGCAGGAAAAGCATGCTTCAAGACAGTGGTTCCCAAACTTTTTCTGGTGTCCTTTGACAGCTCTTTGGTCTTGGCCATGGTTGAGTTTGGAGTATGACTGTTTGAGGCTGTGGACAGGTGTCTTTTATACAGATAAAACAGGTCAAACAGGTGCCATTAATACAGGTAACAAGTGGAGGACAGAAGAGTTACAGGTCTGTGAGAGCCAGACACCTTGCTTGTTTGTGGGTGACCAAATACTTATTTTCCACCATGATTTACAATTAAATTATTTAAACATCCAACAATGTGATTTCCTGATTTTTTTTTCTCATTGTGTCTCTCATAGTTGAAGTGTACCTATGATTGAAAATTACAGACCTCTCTCATCTTTCTAAGTAGGACACCTTGCACAATCAGTGGCTGACTAAATACTTTTTTGCCCCACTGAACAAAACACTTACTCTATTGATGAACTCCGGGCGGTAGCATAGGTTCTAAGCTAACTGCTGCCTTTGTTTTGGAGCATTCAATTCCTGCTTTGCTTTCGGTTTGCTCTTATAAACTAACTTTTAGGACCCATGGAGACTTATTTGCGCTAAGAATACAGTACTGTAGATGTACAAAACAAAGAAGAATACTTTGCAGAACATTCCAGGTCAAAATCAACCAATCCCTTTTCCCTGAGGGATTGACTCACTATATGATGATGTTGTTAACAGATAATATCATTGGTATGTTTCGACTGAACTTGAATGAGACAATTTTTTGCATGAAGAGGGGTTAAATATTCAAGTGAACTGACTTTGGCTGGCCTCAGTTACATTATTCTGTCATCACATTGTGCACCCCCACATTAACTTGTCCATTTCGTGCTGCTGTAAAAAAATCCACCAGCAAGACGTTTTTTGCTAGGAGATTCACTGGGGGATCTATGCGGGCGAGCTTATGTCATAATGTTTAGGTAGCAAAGTTATTTATTACCAACATTCTGCTTTGATAAGACTTTTGAGGCATTAGCCATTTTCTCTTATTTAGCCTCCATTTATTTCTGCAGATCATCCCCCAAATAGACTCCCAAATATTTAAAACCACTTCTCCTCCATTTTAATTCAATTCCCCCCACTTGCCAGCTACATTTGCTTCACTCTTATTCTAATCTACTATGGCTGAGGATAAACATTGAAAGTCATTTAAATATCAGTTAAAATGCGCACATCTGCCTGAGCACTAATCATTATGACTAGATCGTCTGCGTGTGCCGAAACACAGATGGGAGTGTTACAATTAAGCAAATTAAAAACAGACATTTTCTCCTAGTTTACATAGATATGGTTCAATAGCAAGAGCATATAGCATGCTTGACAGTGAACAATCTTGTCTAAATGCCTCTGTGTACTTTAGAAGTAGCACATAAACTTTAAGTACCCTCTCAATGGCACTGTACAAAACCTTGAGTGTTGCTCTAAACCCTGGTGTGAACCCATATTTTTCCAGTTCCTTCTTAAAATACCTGTGTTCAACTCTGCCCTTTCCTCATCCCTAAGCTCGGGGGTATTTGATTTTAAAGTTTTGCCAAATATCACACAAGTCGTAGGATTTTTATATCTCGCTTAATGTCCTTTCAGAGGCAGAATGAGGTTTCATTTGGTTTCTATCCACATTATTGTTATGGTACAATTACATTCGCCACCAGAATTAAAACATCATTAGTATTAAAGTGATTAGTTGTATTTAGAAACTGCATCTTTCCACTCCAACAGCTGGAACATACATACCGGTACATATCTTCTGTTTAGCTCGTATTTTGAAGAGGCTTAATACAATGAGCCCGTCCCACTCTTTTGTTCAGTCAGCATAATGATCTAGGGTTACCATCATTATCACCATTCATTCCGTACTAAGAAGTAGAAACTGTATGGCAGCACCAGCACCTTGCCTGATTCTGACTTCTTTCTAAAATGAAGAGGATACTGATCAGGGAAGCTACCAAGACGCCAGTGGGAACTTTCCTGTCTTTATGGCTGAGGTCAGTCTGTGTATGTGACAACAATCTGACATGCTTTACACAAAGCTGGTACATATGGCAGGATGGCAAGAAAGAAGCATTGTTTGAAGAAATGCCACACAGTCTCATTTGTGATACCATATGGCAAAAGACTTGATGGTCAGATTAGGCCAAGGCTGAAGCAGCATAACAATGCAGTGGCTTAAGAATAGGAAGGTGAATGTCCTTGAGTGGATAATTCAGAGCCCTCCCATGAACAAAATGTGACTGAGCTCAAATAATTCTGCAAGGAAGAATAGGCAAATATTTACCCAATCTAGGTGTGAAAGCCAGTATAGACATATCCAAACAGACTGATGGTTGTAATTAAAGCAAAATGTTGCTCTCCGAACAATTTAGTTAGTGAGGTGAACACTTTTCCAAACCTGTTATTCCAGTCTAGCCTTGAGTCTGAGCGCAAATGAACTTTTGCTGCATATAACCCAGCACGCGATGTAGAATCCATTATTTCATGCCCCTAGGCTATCATATGTGGTGCACATACATAGTGACTGGAGACCTTAAACCCCAATAGCTTGCTATTTGACGTTTTGCGCACTATTTTTCACCTCACCCAGTTTAGTCTACATACTGGATGTATTGTAATTTATGTAATGATCATGATGCAGTCTGGAATCGTTATCTCGTACCCCGTTATCTCGCCAACCTCATTTCTCCCCACCTGTGATGCCAGGACGGATTTCCCTCTGTACGCTTTACCTCAAAGCCACCGACCTCGCCTCTCGCCCTCGCAATGCTTAAAATGTGACAAATGTCTTGCTCCTAATTAAATTCTACCCCACTAAGTCGCCATGTTTCAGCCCATCAGTAGGTGGCACTTTAATTCAACTTCAAACTTGCAACATCGGATGATGTACAGCCCCTGTCTGTTATCAGAGACATTACATAAGTGTCACTGGTTGAAATATGAATGGGACTGTAGTACAGAACTGTCATTAGAACGAACCAATCGGCATATCAGTAAATATGTCAGAGAGGGGGAGGCAAGCCTTGGGCCCCATTGTAGTGGCGGGATGCGCATGCGCAGCAGCCAGAATAAGGTTTAAAAATCTATTTTTCTGTGTTATTTGAACCAAACAACACAAGTAGGTTATATCATGTTTGACAGATCATACCAGCAATTCTAAATATGCACTTTAAACGTTAACTTCTCTTTCAGTTTCTGATAAGTAGTTTCTCCCCCTATCAAAGAGATAAAGTCTGGTCTTGGTTAGAAATAACTACCCGGTGGTGTTTACTAAGATGGTGCGGAGTGAACAGGCTTATCCCTTATAATGAATCTTTCTGTTATTCATCGCAGACTGGACTTGCATGGTCTTCACATCACAGAAACAATTATCAATCACGGACTATTTCCTCAAATTTTGTGTAAATGAATACAAACTGTACAACGGATAGGAAATGTTGGTCTGATCACACGGGTGCTCAGTACAACACATCACATCAGCATCAGGTATGAATGTCATTTGTTTATTTTTTTTTTGTAACCTCCGTTAAGTCGACAAACCGGCTCTCGCCAAAATATCACAAGCCAATTGGGCGAGATAATAGCTTAGACTTAGTTAAGTATATCCATTTTCATAATGATTTTTAATAATTACCCATTTATTACTAGTACTGTTTATCTACAGTTTGAAAGACTAGGGTGCCTGGGAGCTTCAAATGTGCGAAGGCAGCCATATTTTTATGCTCCCAACTGGAAATGTAATTGCATTACACTGAGTAATAGAAGACTACATCATGTTGTTCCTATACGAGGTATTTGGGACAAAAGAACAGCGGTCTGATGATGGTTACCCACGCAGTCAGAACCAAACATCTGTAAACATACAGAAGCAGTAACACCCTTGTGGAGATCAAACACACACACCACACACACACCACACACACACACACACACATACAGATCTTTATTAGCCTGTCAGTGATAATCACTGTGATCTCAGTGCCATGTCCAAAAATGAAAACATGATATGATTGAAGGAGCACTTAAGCGTGGCTGTGTACTTCTCTAGCTGTGTGGCAGAGCTCATTAAAATGGGTGCGTTTAGTGTGCCTTACAAGCTGTTGTTGAGTTACAATGTGTTCAGTCAAGCCCATAGGATAAGAGCCTTATTAATTGATTAGTAAGCACTGCTGTGTACATAATATTGAAGCTCAAACTGAAACAGCACCTGTATTTTGCTGGATGTGCAGTGTACTATACAAAGTGCATAAGCCAATACAGTCGATTTACTGTATAGGGAGGATGGTGTTAAACCTAACCGACACCGCGTTAAATATCATACTCATCAAAAAAAAAAATTTATTCAGTCAGCTATGACTGAAATGTACCTAATAGTTTTGTCTTTCGGCCATAATACTAACAAGAATTTTCTCTAGACTGGGATTTTTGCCACTGATGGTAGATCCATAAAACCGTACGCTCCGATCACCTGGAAATTCACCTACTTCTTTCACACTATGGCCTTTGGCACGCCCAAAGGCAACCAATCCATTTTGCCAGTCATTAACATCTGCTTTTGATTCATTTTCCACACATCGAACAACATAAGACAAACAGACATTACCAACCAATACATTAACGAATACAATTATCTCAGCTAGAACCAGGACCCGCTCAAACAGGACAGACCCCAGACCTTTAACCTAATAGAAAGGGATTCCTCACATCTCACCTTGCCAGATGGGTTTCCCAAAATGTTCTTAATGACCAGTACTCCGTAACCTCGTACTTAAAATGTTCTTAAATTGACGAGTGGTTCCCAAAACCCCCCTTTCTAACTGATGTATTAACATAAACTCACCCACACCTCACATCACAGGGGGTGTGTGAGGTCGAGTTTGTCAAAATACCATTCATAGGTAAATAAATTTAAAATAACACCCTTACTGAAAAAAATTATCATGAATTACCAAAAAAGATATTTACTACCTTTAGGTTTGATTTATCTAGCTGAAGAGAGAAAAAGAGCCGAAGAAAAAATAAAAACTATAACTGGAAGTGAACATAAAGCTATAATTTATGGATTTTTGCCAATACAAATGGTGAATTAGACCCTTTATTCCTTTGGTATGGTGCATGTCGTGGGGGTGGGATTTCAGCTTTTTATTATACAATCTAGACACTAGGAAAGGGTCCCAGGTAAAAAGGTTGGGAACCAACCTGGGTATAGTGGGGTATAGTGTCTATCAAAGGTGCACTTGGTTCAATTCCTGAGCATAAATATTATATTTTTTATTCCAGGTTTTTTACCATTTCATTCAAATGAAACAAACTCTTTGTTTTTACAATACATTCATTTACATAATATTCGTTTTATTCTTATATAATTAATAATTTCCTAGCGATACTTTTGAGGTATACTAATGAGAAAATGTATTAAATAGGTTGTCATTGTTTGACTGGGTGTGTTTTCCATGTATAGATTCAGATAACTACTTCTAGAGAGATACTCGTTCTTCATTTTGGAGTTTTTGGGGGGAAAAAACTGCCATTTCTTCAGTTACGGCCTTCTACGTTGTCTGTAATCACTAAGATTAATCATCAGCAGGAAAAACACCTTCTTGTGGCTTAGCAGTACGTGCGGGTTCATGCCAAGCTGTTATCACGATTGCTGGTGAGTGGTGGGTTTCCCCTACCTAGCAGCCGTTCATAATGGAATATACTTCTGTCATTTTCCAATCATCATTTGATCTAACGGTTTAGTGGTTCGATAGTGAGTTGGGGAATTAAACACTCGCATTATGGCAGACACTGATAATGGATGTTCAGATAGCTGTACCACAAATCTTATTTTGTCAGTTGGGTGCTTGTGTACTATAATAAAATCCCCTTTTAACTCAATTTTGTACTGCTGGAACAGCATGATTTTCTTTACATTCCTTCCCTTAATGCATCAAGCCTACAGTAAATCCTCTTGTTACATTTTGTACAATTCCTGCAAATTATTGTTTGCATAAAGACTTCCTGTCATTAAATGGATCATAAAAAGTATTAAAATCAAACATAAAATGGCTTTGTCTATAATTTATAATTCTCCAGATATGCTCTTATTATAAAATATTATATATTCGGGACTGCTAATAATGTCCAGAAGCCAAAGAGGTTCCTTCCTTCCATGTCCCCATTGTATCTATTAGTAACATGACATAATGCTGTTACATTAGCATGATAGACCATATTTTTTTTAGCCATACCATTTGGGGGGTTGGTACCAAACAAAGACCAAACAGCATTTTTCTTTTTCAGGAGTGAAAATACTATAAAGGTGTAAAAGATTCTGATAGATAGATACTGGAGTGAAAAAAATATGTGGACATACAAAATTTACTGTTGGCAGATTGGGTAAGCTGTAAAATATTCTATTAGATTCCTTTTTTTTTTTTTTTCCCAAATTTGCATATTTGGAAACAAACTCAAGGGGCTATCAAATATTCATGCGGACGCAAGGTCCATTGGCAGCTTTGGAATAAACAGGGTAACTAGAGGACAACACTTCAATCTGTCACTGCTAATGCTGAGAAACGAACACACACAGCACCACACACACACAACACCCCACACACACACAAATTTGTCTGTGTATCAACTGTAGGGATCTCCCACTAACATAATATTTACTGTAGCTTAATTAATCATACATGCATAACCTAAACCTTAACCTCAGTAACTCAAGAAAATCTTTTGGTTCTTTCTTTCTTCAATAAAAGCTTGCGTTTTTGTAACACAAAATACTAAAAAACTTGCGGGGACCACAAATTGTGGCCCCATTAAGATAAGATTCAAATTCAACCTTTCTAATTTGTGACAATATTTTTTGTATTCACATGGCATAAACGTGACTTGTGTAACACACACCACACACCACACACACATGGCTTGCTATTCTTGTACGGACTTCCACTTGTCGTGGAATGACAATGAAGTCATTAGTGCCGCCAATTAACGACTACACCTAAACCTAACAGTAACTTCAGTATTAAAGACGTGGAGGGGTCAAAAAAACAGTCCTCACCAGTCAAATTGTAGGTTTTCTTATCATGGAGGGACATTTTTCCTCACAAGTACAGCAAGACAGGTACACACACACACACACACACACACACACACACACACACACAGGCACGATGTGATATTGGTGAATGCATCCTATAAACTTGAGATAAGGGGGAAGTTGGACACTGCGCTTCCAGCACATGTTAAAATATACAGTGTCTACACTACATAAATACTTCACACACACACACACACTCAAACACATTCAAAACACACTTGGTCAAAGTACTTACTGTTGTAACTATAACCTACCGTTTTGGACCATAAGGCAGCAACTTAAAATCCGTTAACTTCTCAAAAAATCGACCATGTGCCTTTAAATGCGGTGCGTCTAATGTATGAATGAATCTGGTTGTGCTTTCCCTGACCTAGAACCGATTGTAGATGGTACCCGGCGCTCATAATCTGTCAAAATGTTTGTTAGCACGGCCTTGGGTAGGTTACTAACTTACAGCATCACGAGTAATACGGTATTGGGCTTCAGCATTAGGGTACTTGCATTCATTCATTCATTTTCGAAGCGGAATTTCAACCCAACGCTATCACGTCCCGCATACAACATGGACTAGAGCACTGTGAGAGAAATTCACATAACGATCATGTACGGAAGTGGAGGAAGCAAGAAGACCCCCTGCGCCAGGTAAAGACCAAACTGAGCTTCTGACGGAACTTAAGAGTTTTGTTTCATTTCATGTGCCTTATAACCCGGTGCGCTTTATGTATGAACATAAACCCGTTAGCAGCCGATCGTTGATATTGCGCCTTATAATCCGGTGCGCTTTATGGTCCAAAAAATACGGTAATTGTCGGTACCAAAAAGAAGTGGTTTGGATATTTCAGCATATTTTTTCCAATTAAATGCTCTATGCTATAAAAAAAGAACACTATATTCCTCAAGCCAGATATTCCCAACATATACAAGTTTTAGTTTTACAACCCCAAATCAGAAAAAGGTTGGACAGTATGGAAAATGCAAATAAAAAATATATGCAGTGTCCCGTACATTTGCAGACAGTATGAACTCAGGTGCTTCCTTAATGCAATGCCGTCTGTGGGATCGGAGATCGGGCCTCTTCAGTGTAGACTTGTGCCCTTGCCCTTTACACACTGAAATTCCTCCAGATTCCTTGTAGAGGGAGAAATATGCAAATCTCTTCCAATATTTCTTTGCAGAACATTGTTTTTTAAACATTTCAATAATTTCTTACACATTTGTTTACAAACTGGAGATCCTCTGCCCATCTTTACTCCTCACAGACTCAGCCTTTCCTGAATGCTGCTTTTGTACCAAATCATGAGTATAATCACGTGTTTGAAATGACATCATTATTTAGGTTTTTTTTTTTTAACCTCATTTCTGGCCCTAAATTGCCTTCGTCTCAATTTTTTTGGAAGAAAAATTGCAGGCCTGAAATGGCAGGATGACCAGAAAAAACTGAAACATCTCAGGTTCATACTGTCTGCTATGAAATAAAAGTAAAAAATGTAAGGAACACTGCATATTTGCATGTGCATTTTTCATTCTGTCCAAACTTTTTAGGGGGTTGTAGATACATTCACTTAAGTATCTTTATAGAACTCTAACCTAAAGCAAATGTCTTAGGTCTGCTAGTTTTTCAAATAAACGCTTCCAGTTTCTTTGATATCCAACTATACAGTAAGTAAGCCAAATTGCTACATTTGTTTTTAGGTAGTGCTGTGTAGGTATTGTGTTGTGTGATGTTGAAGAGACACACACACTCACACACACAAATAAAAACACCATACACACAATATAGTAACAGTATAATTTTAAAATTACTAAAGTCATATACTGTATTTTATAACTTATAATCGAGTGAACAGCTGCTGGAAACACCAGTTCCTGAGGGCCTGACTTAAAATCCCAAGTGAGGCTTTCAACCTGAAGGCTGGGTGGTGTGTTAATGGAACCCTGCGATAGATTGGCGCCCTGTCCATAAAGTGTCTTTTCCTGTGGCTAGTGAAATCGACATGACTCTACACAAGAAGAGAGGGTAAAGCAGGAGGCACTGCTTTGCATTAATAGAAAGTTTATATTAGGGCACTTTCTGGAGCAGGGAAACAATGTAGACTTAGCAATGTAAACCCCCCCCCAACCCAAAAAAGGGTTTGTTTGGAAATCAATATTTTTTAACGCCATTAATTTAACTTCTGGTACTTCACATGTGCTTATGGACTGTGTCTGAAATATTACTGTTTCCTACAGTATATAGCACTATTAGCCAATAAGGACCAGAATTATTTGTTTGTTTATTTGGTTTATTTTAGTGACAGAGACATAAGGTTACATCAAGACTAGGCATAATGTGTGGTAGCCTAGCGGGTAAGGTACTGGACTATGGACCAGAAGGTCCAGGGTTCAAATCCCACCTCTGCCAAGCTGCCACTGTTGGGTCCTTGAGCAAGACCCTTAACCCACAATTGCTTGGATTGTAAGATTGTACCAATTGTAAGTCGCTCTGGATAAGGGCGTCTGCTAAATGCTGTAAATGTAAATGTAAATGAGGGCAACAACGGACTAGTCAATGTATATAGACTCAAGTCAATGCCAATTTAGCGTAATTAATTAAAGTAATGCATGTCTTTGGACTGTGGTAGCAAACCCACATGGCAAGAACATGCACACTCCATACAGAAAGGACCCAGGGATTGAACCCAGCACCTTCTTGCTGTAAGGTGGCGGTACTACCCACCGTGCTGCCCAGAACAGAATTGAAAACAATTTCCAACACTCCCTTATACAGTTTTGCTCATTATTGTGTAATAGCAGATTCTGTCCCATAAACACACAAGAGTTCAGTGATTTTGGCAACATGCCTGGCACACAAGACAATAGCTTGCACATGCTGTTTCCAATAAAAGCACCTAATGAAATGAATACTTTGCATTAAAACTCTATTATTCTGGCAATTGATGGGGTATGCTGTATTTATTGAATTACTACAAAGTGTTATATTAATTCTGTTTTGGCTCATATTGTCCACTCCTATGGCCGTCTAGTGTTTTTTAAAGACAAAAGCATTCTTCAACATCAAATACAAGGAAGCAAAATTAGATTAATTGTAAAACTAGCATAACTAATGCGATTAAGTATTTGAATCACTTGACCAGTTCCTATACATACAAGAGTAAGGAGCCATCAAATATGACAGTAAATAAGTTCTATATTTTTATGTTTTAAATGTAAGGAATGAAATGTATAACAAATAACAGGACGTTGACTGGATATTACTATAGTCACACAGTAGTTTAGATTATTTTAAACAACAATATTAAATAAAACACAATATTAAAACATTTAGTACAGTACTGTACTGTACAACACAGTAATTCTTATCTTTGTATCTTTATAAAACTTACCTATAACCAAAATGAAAAAAAGATTGTTTTTTGCCTTCAAGCCTGCGATTCTCTTTCCTATCAGCAGGTGGCACAAGGGTTCGCTTGTAGAAGTTTTCTGCCATTCAGACATTTATTAGATGTATAAGTCAGATTCATTTCCTATTATAATACTTAAGAATTAAAGCGAATGGATGTTGATCGGATAGACATTAATACCGCTAATACCGGTACTTTTTCCACATTGGTGCAACACGACTATTGGGACCCAGGTTTAACCCAGTTCCAGTTACTATGTGTATTGAGCATTGATTATTTTTAAAGGTGTTCAGTAATGTGTCTAATGAAAAGTCAGTTTACACTAAATTAAATCATGTGTTGATAGGGAAAACAGGGGTTTATATGAAGTTGCTGTGTCACCCATTCTGCAAATTCTACCAGAAGGTCAGGTGTGCCATTTATGGGTAGACAAAAGTCGCTGAATTGAGGTATGGTTAACCCCACATTCTATAGACAGTTGACGAGTGCTATAATGCGCCAGAACAATGGATGCTGATGCTACGTCCGTAGCGATTTTTAGTCGTCCAGCTTTCGGGTTATTGGCAACAGCTGTTTCTCGGAATTTGCCAAGAAGTTTGGCAACTGCACTGTGGGTTTGGGAGTTCTGTTTGGGTGGCGTTGGTTGAAATCTTCTGCGATTAGGTGTTCTTCGTTCACCAGAAATGAGGATGATCTCAACACGTTCTGCACACAGCTACCTTCCCATCCGAAAGACTGAGGTCAAATTCAAGATACCCACCATGTTAGTGACATGGCCTAACAGGTTTCCCCCCTTCACCTAGAGACTTGGTCTACCTTTGGATCATCGTCCATTTTCATTTTATATGGGTGTTTCCTTACATTTGAGACAACGTTTATACAGTACTGTGCAAATGTATTAGGCCTCCATTAGATTTGTTGTTTTAGCAATGGTATAATGACCACATATATCATCAACGATTGGACCGAAAAATTTCAAACTCTGATTCGTCACTCCATAATATTCTTTTCCACTGATCTTTATTCCAATCTTTATGATCTTTGGCATTTCTTAGCCTTTTCACCTTGTTATCCTGGTGATTTCTTGGTTGCTACACTTCCAAAAAGACAATTCCTGATCAAGCGTCTTCAGACTATAGAAGGGTTAACTTTGGCATCTCGCCGAAGCTGCCAGATGCTGCTATGGCTCCAGAGTAAAATTTTGTTTCAGTTTTTTAGTACTGCATACAAATTTCCTGTACGTTCTAATTGTATTCTAATAAAGTGACTGAGAAATATATAATTATACCATTGATAAAACGGTGGTATATCTAATATAATGGTGGCCTAAGACTTTTGCACAGCACTATATACAGTGCATACTCTATATATTCAAAGAGAGAATTTGAGGATTTAAATTGACTGTCTGACTGTGTGCACTGTGGTGTTATTCTCTGCTGAATCCATTTATCAGTTTAAATCAGCAAAGCTATCTAATCTAGTCCCATTTCCTTCACTACCTGCAAGCAGTGCGCTATCCATTGCAGAGTGTTTACTGCGTGGGATCTTATCAATAGACACCAGTTATAAATAACCATCAGTGTGCTTTATTCTGTCCTGCTGGTGCCACTATAAATCAGGCTTGGTGAAATCTTCTCATCTCATTGAAGTATATATGTCCACTGTTCTGGCTATTTTTCTTCTTGTCCTGCTTGGATTCTCCGATCCGTCTCTACCAGCATACAGAATCATTCTTTAGACATCCTTTAATGGCAGGATAGGACAATCCTGAGTATAACCTCACAGACAAAAAATCACTGTGTTTATCATCCACAGAAATCTTAATCTGATTTTCCAAAACGAAGTCTTATCAATGCCCCGACATCTATAATGTCCATGGTTAAATAAATACATTTGTATAAATTATGTGTACAATAAATTAAATAACTAGTTCAATTTCACCCCTGGTCAACTTCTGCTACTGCATGCCACATGACATGAAGGAACCCTGAAATCAAGAATCCTCTGGCGAGCTAGAAACCAAACTAAACAGAAATAAACCGGAACAGGACCTTGCGGTGAGATCCCTCAACAGGCCAACACCCTGGTAACCAGGATGGAACCCAGCCGTGACGAGTCTTCAAGAACTCAAAATGCAACTCAGACATGTGACCCAACCAACAGACATACCTCAACTCTCCAGAGGCTCTACAGATGTTTACCAGAATGGCTTGACTTGGTTGAGCACTGGTTCCCAATGCTGCGTTGGTGAGACAGCTTCCTGGGTGTTGGCCTTTTGAGGGCTCTTGCCGCTCAGCCCTGTTCCGGTTCATATATGTGTGTTTTTGTCTGGTTTCCACCTCACCAGGTTGGCATCCATCATCAGATTTTCAGAGTTCAGCAGGTCTTGCAGGCTGGGTATATGGTTGCATAGGCATATCTGAGTTCTCCCTTATGGCATTAAGCACCTAATAGTTAGAGTCTTGCTCAAGGGTCCTACAGTACCCTTTTCTTTGTCTTAAATCCGTTTTCCTTCCATCTTTGCTTCCTCCTTTCGTCTCTGTCCTGTCATCTCCTGTTCTGGCTAGGTTTTGGGTTTATCACTGTATGACTATTTTCTACTTTATACTCACTTTGGATTCACCTTTTAGGTGTGTGTAGCACAAACTTTGCAAACTGTCCTGGAAACTCTACTGCAAAGGGGCTGACCACTTGCTGTACTCTGCTCTTTTGGCTCCACCCGAAACCTCAGCCCATTGTTTATATGGGCAAACTCTGTTCCTGTATCCAGTCTGTCTCTCTGTCTCTGTCTCTGTCTCTGTCTCTGTCTCTCTCTCTCTCTCTCTCTCTCTCTCTGAACTCTGTTAAATCAATATTTGTTTTGCCCCCTTCTCTCCATTTCCTGCGTTTGCTTTGCATATCAGGGTTGGGTCTCAGCCAAAAAACAGGTGGGTTTGCACCCATATTTCTCCCCATACAGTGCATATCATTAAATGATTCAAGGAGCACTGCATTTAAAAGTATATACAGTGGGGCAAAAAGTATTTATTCAGCCACTGATTGTGCAAGTTCTCCTACATAGAAAGAGAGGTTGGCCATGATAGGTGAAACCTGTATATGGCCAACCTGTATATGGAAGAAGTGGAAAAGAAGGCACTAAGATCCTATTCAGGAACACCACCCAGCCATTGGTTCAGATAT